>JAQGCM010000428.1:0-25893 GCA_034699705.1 Hymenaphorura dentifera | reverse complement strand
AGTATACTCAAGTAATTCATTTTTTCGAGTTTATACTTTCTGCAGTAAAAACGGGAGTAAAAGCATAAAAATGAACGTAAAAATGACGATAAACATAAGTATAAACCTAGCGTTAGCCAATAATATACAATTTTAATGAAAAACTTGGTGCTCCTAGTCCTAACCAAATGTGCTATTGATGGAAATTTTCAAAACTTTTTGACCATTGTTTACAAATCTGAATAAAATTATACAAAAAATCTTTGATGCTGAGCGAAATTCTTTGCAAAAAATTACAGACGCTTGAAAAGAGAAAAGTTGAGCAAAACTTTGCAGATTGCCATGAATTTTGCTTGGCGACTGCATGCATGATGCCATGACCACAACATTATATGCTATCGAAGCGCTGTTTGTTTGTCAAAAAATACATAAAAAGTTTCAGGTTTTTCTTTCATAAATTTTTGCAATAAATTATCAGATTTAAACTAAATTCGCAGTATTTCCCTAAGGAATTCTATTTCTAATTTGATAAGAAATTATCGTGCATTATACCAAACGTATTAAAGTATTACAGCATAGCGTCATGCCAGATGGGCAACTCGCATTGTTCGATTTATACAACGGGCAGGTAAATTTTGCATAGAATTGGAAATCTTAATTTAATTTCGTAATATTACCCTTATTACGTTTCCGTTACGAAATTGTTACGAAATTTACGTAATTTTGACCTTTAACACTAAATTCGAAAGTAACTTCTGCAAACATTTTCCACAGTAAGGAAGACGTGTACACGCCGAATTCACCTGGAACTTCTGCAGCCCGCACAGTTTCTAACAACATTGAACCGAAAAGGTCGAACAATATTGGACCGCTGACAAACACAAATTGTGACGAAATCCTTCGCAAATATTCCGACTGGAATCCTCCAAACCTTTCAAATCAAACCTATCAAATTTCGCAAGCAGTTCTGGAAAATCGGATCGGTCGTTCACAATCGTACACTCAACTTCCTTCCATAAATCCTTGCAATTATACGGAAACTATTGGCGGATTCTCATTTGCAACCAACAGCTTTTACGACCCTTGCTCCGGTTACGTCATGGATTCCAATATGAATCAACAATTGGAACAGAGTCCAAAGCCGAAACCTTGTTGTTCAGATGACTTTGCATTCAAATATGGGCATACCTTGACTCGACCAATGTGGTTCCAAGGAAATGTGGCCTATGGACCATTCCAAAGAGTAAGTTTGAGAAGCTGTATTGATTTTCAGAGAAGTGAAAATGGACCGCAGCCAAATCCGACGAATCCGTTCGATGACTCAACTCTACAAAATGGTAAAAATGCACACCAAATTCATTCAAATTCAAAATTGATATTTCAACTGCAAACATTTTCCAGGAAATTACCAACATGCCGGACCAAATCCATTTTTGGACAATATCGATTACAATAATGTTATGAACAACCCGTTTCTTGCGCAGGGGTCAGGGCTGAATGCTTTTTTGCCTCAAGGAAAAACTGACTGGAAAGAGATACCCCTCTTGCCATCTTCATCTAGGACTCATGCTTACATACCTTCACCCGGAAGTCAACCTGAGCCTGGCACTCAAACGGAACTTCGTAAAACCGGAAGTGGGAAAGTAATGACTTCATATGTTGACATTGTGATTGAACGAGAAGCAGGTTCTGCCTCTGCTGGGAAAAACAATCCGGAAGTTGGGATCCTTCATCCTCAACACCATGTGCAAACAAGTCAAATTCAAACGCAGACCGAAGATGCCGAAAATAATTATGTTTCGAACCAAGCTCCGAAAGGATTACCAGGAAAACTTCAACCCGTGGCGACAAGTACGATTGGAACGCAGTATGAATACGACGGAGAACATTCCGGATTATCCGGTATCCCAGGAGGGAATAACTTGCCATTCTTTGGTAGCCAAATCCAAGTTCCGAAAAACAATCTGCAAGAACCTGCATCGAAACCGGACACGCCACAAAAGAAAACGTCGAAATCTACCATCCAACGAAAACCGAATGATTTCGCTGGCAATATTCCTGGGACTGACGACGGGCTAAACAATTATGTTAAAAAAGATATGCAACTTCCAGCACACAAAGCAGTTCCTAGCAGTAGAGGCGAGTTTGGCCCAAATCCAGCTCAATCCCAGCAAGGTGAAACAAGTCCAACTATCGGCAGAAAAGCTGCAGATGCTCCCAAGGAGATTCCAGCTGATCAGCTAACGACGACAAAACCGGAATCTGTTAAACCTAAACCCGATGTAGGATCCCGTCCAGAAGGATTTGTCCGGACCGCCCATCCTCAACATCCAGGGCAAACAATTCCAATTAACACACAGACAGAACCTGGGCAAAACAAAGATGTTCCCAACCAAGCTCGGAGAGAATTTCCAGGAAAAGGTCAACCCGTGCCGACAAGTACGATTGGAGCCGATTATGGATACGACTCGGGACATTCCGGACTCTCTGGAGGAAAGAATCTGCCATCATCAGGAAGCAGGGCTCCAGTTTCGACAAACAACTTGCAAGAACCTTTGTCGAATCCAGACTCGCCACAAATTAAAATGTCGAAACCGGACAACCAACGTAAACAGAATGATTTCGCAGGCAATCTTCCTAGCTCTGATGATGGGCCAAGGAATAACCTTAAAAACGAAGTGCTCATTCCAGCAGAAAAACCCGTTCCTAGTAGCAAAAGTAAGTTTGGTCCAAGTCCTCAATCCATGCAAGGCGAAACAAGCCCAACTATCGGCAGAAAAGTTGTCGATGGTCCCAATATGGAACTCCCAGCTTCTCAGAGAACGAAAAACCCGAGAACTGCTGATCCTGCAGTATCCGGTCCAGAATCGTCAAAGAAAGGACCTGCTGGGACAGTCCATTCTCAACCCCCAGTGCAAACAAGTCAAATTCACCCCGAGGGAGAAGATGATGGACATAAAATAGTTTTGAACCAACCTCCCAGAGAACCTACAGGAAAAGGTAAGCCCGTGCCGACAAGTACGATTGGAACGCAGTATGAACACGACCTAGGACATTACGATATCCCAAGGGATTCAGAGTCGGCAAACAACTTGCCAAATCCAATGTCGAAACCAGGTGCACCCCTAGCGCCACAAAAGAAAACGTCGAAACCGACCATCCAACGTAAACAGAATGATTTCGGTGGGAATTTTCCTGGCTTTGACGATGGGCTAAGCAATTACGTTAAAAACGAACTGCTCATTCCAGCACAAAAAGCAGTACCCAGCAGCAAAGGTGAGTCTGGTCCAAATTCTGCTCAATCAGGCGAAACAAGTCCAACAGTTGGAAAAAACGGTCCCAAAGAACTCACAGGTGAGCAGCCACCGACGACAAAGCCGAAGACCACTAAACCAAATCGTGTCGATTCAGAACCTCGCCCAAAACCGTCTAATGAGGGAGCCGTTGGGACCGTCCAACCCCAACCTCCACTGGTGCAAAAAGGTCAAATTCAATCGAAGACAGAAGCTGCAGAAAATAAAGGTGCTTCCAACCAACCCTCGAAACAATTTCCTGGAAAAGGTCTACCCGTGCGGACAAGTACCATTGGAACGGATTACGAGCCTGACACAGGACTTAATCTTCCACCACCTGGAATCCAGGAACCAATTTCGACAAAGATTCTGGAAGAACCGGCACCGAAACAGGGCCCGCCACGAAAGAAAACGTCAAAATCTACCAATCAACGTAAACAGAACGATTCTACTGGAAACCTTCCTACCTTTGACGATGGGCTCAGTAATTACGTTAAAAACGAAGTGCTGATTCCAGCACAAAAAGCAGTTCCCAGCAGCAAAGGTGAGTCTGGTCCAAATCCAGCTCAATCTCAAAAAGGCGAAACAAGCCCAACTATAGGCAAATCGATTGCTGAAGGTCCCAAGGAACTGCCAGCTGCTCAGAAAACGAAGACAAAACCGAAAACACCGAAACGAGCATCCCGCCCCGAACCACAAAACGAAGGAGTTGTTGGCATCGTCAATCCTCAGCCTCAACCAGTGCAAATGCATCAAATTCGTCCGCAGACAGAAGATGCTGAAACTAAAGGTGTTTCCAGCCAACCCACAAGAGAATTTCCAGGAAAAGCACAACCCGTTGCGACGAGTAGCATCGGAACGGATTATGAAGATGATGCAGGGCATTCCGGACTCCCCAGAGGAAATAATCTGCCACCATCTGGACGCCAAGAACCATTTTTGACAAAAAATCAGCAAGGTTCTGTGCTGAAACCAGATGCACCACAAAAGAAAACGTCGAAACCGACCAATCAACGTAAACAGAATGATTTCGCTGGCAATCTACCTGGCTTTGATGATGGGTTAAGCAATTATGTCAAAAACGAAGTGCTCATTCCAGCACAAAAAGCAGTTAAAGTAAAATCTGTTCCTACTCCTTCTCAATCCCAACAAGGAGAAACAAACCCAACTACGGGCAGGAAAGTTTCCAATGGTCCCAAGGAATTCCCAGCCAACCAGCAAAAGTCGACAAAACCGAAACCGGCTAAACCAAAACGAGTCGATGACGACTTCCGTCCAGAATCGTCAAACGATTTTGTCAAAACTAGACCTAAGCCAGGCATTGCTGAATGGATGCGTCCATCCCAAAATTTGGAATATGTTCCTTTTTACAACGAAGGATATCGCGGAAATAATATTCCCAGCAATCCAACCAAGAAGCCTAAAGAAGGGCAACAAAAAATTTCAAGCAATCCTTCGTTTCCACAATCGAAAAATCGAAACCCTCAACGAATGACTGGCGGACCAGGCAACTTTGGTTCACAAGGGAATCCGGTTCCTGGAAACCAAATGTACCGAGAACAGCCTTCAATTTGGAAACAATCCGTGCCGTTTCGCGATGAAGATCGAAGCAGAAGCCCGTATAAAGTCACGGCCAATGGCGGCACTCCAAAACGTCTGAGTGTGTCAGCTTGCCCTTCTACTGCTCTCAATCTCGAAGGTCCTCGGAGAAAGTCTGGACCTAACTGTGACGTAATTTTTTCAGTCGGTCGACCCCTCAGCTCATATCGAAAAACTTTGAAGGGTGAAGTCGAGACAAAGGTGGGCTACCCCAGTAAACCTGCGAAAAATTGCACTCCTACTGCTCCAGAAAATCGACGCGATGGTTACTACACTCATTTTGTCCAAAAACGACAAGGACCTGCCAGACCAAGCGAAAATGAAATTCCGAGAACATGTGCCAGAAAAACTCAAAGCACTCCGACACATCCTAACCGCGGTAGCGGCAGCAATTCCGCTGGATCCCGCGGTGGAAACCGTTTTCCAAATTTGAACTACCCTAACCAGCGAAATACAAACTCGAATATTTGCCCACCTCGATATGTCCAGAGAGGAATGTTCACCGACGACTCTGATACAGGAAGATTTCTTTCCAATCTGTCCGATCGCCAACCAAAACCCAACAATCGATCTTGCCTTTCACCTTCGCAAATGAGAGAAGAAACTGCCCGACAATTCAACCGGCTAAGAATCAAACCGATAAAGACCAACAATAGCCGTCAACCAAGCCGAGAACAACAACAATGGATTGAAATCTGTGATGATCCAGATGAGTACGTCCGAGCTTGGCAATATGCTCAGCAGCGGCAACAGCAACAACCTCAGGCTTACTACGCAAATTCATATCAACCAGAATTTAATAAATTTGCCCAGCAAACAAGCTACGAAGATCAAAATCGCAGAGGGTCAGCGAGCACCCAACCGTCGAAATCAAACCTAAAGAAACCATCGGAAGGTTTCATTTGTGGCGTGAATGCAAAGAAAAAACGAACAGTTCAATTTAGTGCAGAATTACCACACCATGAACAATGTCAAGACGGATCCCTTACAAACGTTAGTTTCCGAAATTTTGGTAGGAAGAGTCGACGAGCTCACCAGCGAAATACTAGCAGTCCAGAACTGTTCAACGAAAATTTTCCTGAAAATCACACGCCCTACCAACCAGACTTCGCACTCTCAATCCCTTGCCGAGTCCCAGAGTCATACTTCCTTCTAAAATCCGAATTCGACAGTTATTTGGAACGTTTTGCAAGTGCGATTCGGAAATCACATGAAGCCGAACTTGCGAATTTGTCCCGTCGACCTCCACTAGTAAGTCCTCGGCCCTACGGTTCGGACACCAACGTAGAAAGAGGCCCAACAAATCGAAGAGATGCTGCATGCGACGCTGGCCCGCTGAACTCTTCTGCCCAAGCTTGTCCAACAACGCCAGCGGCGAATTCTGGTCCGATTTGCGACACCAGCAGATCTTCCAGAATCCCAGAATGTCAAAGACGATGCTACGATCCTTGCAATCCCTACAGGGTCTATTCGGTCGACCAACTTACATCAACCACTTTTCCTGGAAGTCTCAACCAGCAGCGTTCTGCTAAAGAGAAAGAAGTGGACACAATCGACATGGATGAGCTAGAGAGAGCTGGACTCCTTGCAATTGCCAGACCAACCAGCAGGAATCGCTTCATCTACTCTCCGTCCCAGCACAGCAGCACCTCCAGCATTTCGCGGGATCCAGATGACCTTGACTATTTTTTCCAAGAACCTCCAGCCACCATCAGCGAACGCTCTCTCTTCGACGTCCTTGCGAATCTTGACGATGGATCTGCGTCAGATCCAAACGATAACGAATCTTGCCAAAATTCTTGTCAAGACATGCAGGAAAATGTAGACGAATACTCTGAAACTGACGAAAACCCTGGAGAAGATTTAAAGTACTGGTCTGAACTGGAATACGAAGCAGATTCCGAAGAACTTAATGACTTAATTGACCCATTGGTGTTCCCAATTACTTATGAATCTACAAGCTCTCAACACGATGAAGCAGCCATTGACGCTTACGAGAGAAGCGAATTCTGCGAGATGAGCGATGATATCGAAAGTGCAAATGATTACGAAATGGACGATCAATTGGATGCTCTTCTGCATGAGTGCAGCCAAATCGTGAGCAGCGAAAACAATCCGCTGTTTGAGGAATCGGCCCAAGAGCATCAATCCGCTGTACAATCCTGGCTGGCCTCGACTTTGACCACTCCGACGGATCCAATGTCAATTCTCGACCTGGACTGCATTAATCCAGACTTTCGCCTAGAAGATCCAAAACCAACACCAAATACCCAGCAGCAGCCAGCTGCTATACAAATCAATACCCTGCCTCCTGGATTGGCTTCTCAATCTGTCGAATCTATCGAGGAATACTTTGAGAGTAACCCGACTTTTGTCGTGAAATTCAACGAAGAGCGTCCAGTCCTAGTATCGTCATTAAGGAAGCCGTGTGCTGGCGAAGATAGCGACAGCAGTACTGGAATATCTCGAGCAAGAAGTCATGATAAAAATGTTAGATTTGCTCCGACACTCCAAACACAGATTTTCATCGATGACGATTTTCCTCCAGAAAACATGGAGTCATCCTCTGAATCTGAATTCAATCCTGCGGACTCACCCTCAGAACTAATGAAAATGTCGCAAGACCAAAATCAGGACAGTTGCCCTCGTGCAAATCGGACTCTCTCGATGACCTGTTTTTCGACAAGCTCTTCTGGTTCTGCAGTCTACTACGCATCAATGTTTCGAAATTCTCACATAATTTCTCCAAATTCTGATGTGGCCTCGACGCCAAAACAATCGGAATCCAGTACTTTGCATAAATCTTTGAGTGACACAATGATTAACTCTTCTGCGTCAACTAGTAGCGTTTGGAACGGCAATGATTTGATGGTCAATACAAATTTAAGTCTGGATTCGGTTGCTGGTAAATTGAAGAAGGACGGAGAGGCGGAAGAGAAACTGGAGAAACTTTTGCAAAATCTTCCTGACCCTCGGACTTTCTCAGATGACTAAACTTTTAGCAATTTATCTAAAAGTAAGAGTACGTAGTTGTCTCAATTTTGGCGTATTTTTCTGGGTTATAGTTACAAAATGTCATGTTCAAATTCCAAAATTCGATTAAATTGTTTCAATTTGTCATAAAACTTTCTGGACTTGTGTTGAAATAATTCGGCAAAATTGAACAATAATTCCTATGTTTGGAATACCGACATTTTATTTTCCAACAACAACAATAATACTTTCGACATCAAAAACAACAATGAAATTTAGAATATTTGAGTTCAAAGACTAGGAATGTTCCACAAGTGAAAGGCCGGAGAAAATACATCGGTTAAAAGCACAACACAGTATTCATGGTCTTTGAATGAACGGTGTACAAAGTTGGACACCTTTTTTTCTTAATCTTGACTTGACGACTTTTAAAATCACGACGCGATGCATATTTCTAAATTAAAAAACGTACGTAGTAGTAGTACATGCAATCAGTATTTGAGAGGAAATGGCTAGAAACGTGTTGTATTGTCCACTGTTAGAATCTCGGTCAATGAAGACAAAAAGGTCACAAAGGTTAACTAATTAATTATTATAAGCTTTAGATTAATTTTTGTATTCTGTCATTTGCAATTTTGTTGACTAACTATTGTTCATCATTTTCACTCTTAAATTTTGCAGCTGCTCTTTCTTTTTTCTCTGCTGAAGTTGGAAGGAACATTAGAGGAATCATACCAAGTAAACAACCAATCACAACTCCTACAGCTCTCCCAGCATTTGTAGCCCACCGAATTTGCCAAGATTTCAATTGAAAGGCAGTCAATTTTGGTTCTTTAATGCCAATTTTTTCAGCAAACATTTCAATGTACCAAGCAGATGCTATCCCAGCTACGTCTGATATTGTATTGCCGAGTGCAGCGGCCGCCATTGTGCTAATACCCAAAGCCGTCCCAATTTTTATGTCGATATAGTCACCCTAAAAAGGTGAGCAAACTGGAGTAAAAAATTTGCAATAAAAATATAAAATTCTGATGAAAACAACTCACGGCCAAAATCATGATCAAATTGTCCAGAAATCCAAAGCCGACGAATGGCAAGCAATTCTTTAGAGCAACTGCAACAAACAATTAGTGCAAAATTTAGTAATGATTTTGTTACTTTACGTGAATACGAAATATGCAAATTTGCAAAGCTCACCGGCATAAATATCACTTCCAGTGGGAGGTGGGCTTCTGATGGATTCTAAAATCAGTAATCATCCGAATATTAAACTCAAGAACACCGAAATTCTACCAGTTGAATAAATTCCTGCCACTCATTTTTGAATCACATGCGATATTCACACTGCTTATGCGATCCAACTTTCGATTTCTAATTCTATTCTAATTTTCAAACCTTCACTAAAAATACACTGCTCTTCTAACAAATAAGTTAATTTAAACATGATAAATGTACCATCTAGTGGTGGATCCTTTGGAACCAGAAGTTCGGATGGAGCTACAATAAATTGGATCAAATATATTTCAAGTCAATGTCAAATATGAATTGGAAGTGGAACATGAAAGGCAAAAGTGCAAGCACAACAATGACAAACAAAAAGTCAATAAATTTGGAAATCCTAAACTAAACAGTAATATGCAGCAGCAGCAGCTGAGAAAAAGTAACGCCGATTAAAAGCTTTCGAGAATTTAAGACAATTTCCGGAAATATAGGACCCCGACCCGACCATTCAGATTTTGCTAGAAAGCCACGACACCACAAAGTTTAGACCAAATATACAAATCATAAAAGTAAAGGCAGACAATTCAAAAGAAACTACCACCCAAAAAGGGCAAAAATTTTATCTAACAAGTTGGCAAATCTTCAAGGTAACATACCGATTCGGTTTTGCAACCATTCTGGCGGAACTTCACAAAGAGTTCCAGTCGGATCTTCAGTTCCAGCTGGATGAGCACTCGGTCTTCCAAACTTTGACAAATATTGCCCTAACTCATTGTGATATCTTCTCCGAAGTGCTTCCAATCGTAACGAATTCAGTAATAATTGCTTCTGACTGTCTGAAAGTTGTGATAGAAACTCCTCGACTTCTTTTTGAGATTGAAGTTCATTACTACCCGGGCCACCAGCTGACGACGACGACGATAGTGCAAATCTGGGTACTCCGAAAGATTTAAAAACTCCGAACCGATTTCCTGAGCGAATCAATGAAGATGATGCGGACGAAGTTCGGACAATGCAAGAATTGAACATTTCAGTTTGTTCAAAATTTTGTACAATAGGCCAATTACTGGCACTTATCACAGCGTTAGACTTGAATTCATCGGCTCGGCATCACGACAAGAGCTTGTTATTTTATGGAAAATTTATTTCACGTGTCACTTCTTGTTGCACCGCATCAATTATTCAATCGAAATCTGAGTTTTATCATTAGACGACGGGATGAGTTATCGAGTTGCACTTGAAAATTTGAAGGACGATGGACCTTACTACCTTACTCTTAACAATTTCCTGATTCCATGATTTGATATTTCCAGTCGGAATGATAATGCCAATCAGAATTTCCCTGCAATAAGATAAATTATTTATTTTATTTTAACCTAGAGGACTTCACGCTTATCGGGGTCGGGTAATCGTGATTTATCCCTGATTTTAACTTTATCAAAAATTTTGAGCAATCCAAAAATGCTACAGGCTTGTTAGGTTTGTTCATACCACTAAAATCTGTAGTCTCCCAGTCAGCCTGAAAACATTACGAAGGATTACTGTTGGTTGCAGTTGGCAGTTTGCAAAAAAAATGCAATATTCTTTATCTTGACGAACTCAAAATTCGGTTGCCTTGCTTGGGCGACTGCACCCAATTTAGCTAATTAGCAAAAAAATGCGACCAAATAATTTAATAAACTTGATTCAGGAAGCTTTATAAGTCAACTTGCCTGTATTTATTGTATAATTGCTGATTTCTAGCTGAAAATCAGTTTCGCAAGTGATGACAAGTACATGGCCTTGGTTCAGATTAATTCTGAAGCAGCAAAAACGTGATAATGTTGATACCCTTGGTGCACTCAATCGTCTTTGCTAATCTAAAAAAAAAATTTTAAACCAGCAAAGTTTAAGATTCATAAAAAGCAAGTGTCGAATTTTTTATCTAGACTTATTGGGCCAATTGGGCGTGCTCAAAATCAAATTGTATCATTTTTAACCTTTTAAAATAAACTGTCACCCACAGCACAACCACGTGTAACGTTTGCATTTGCAAACACTTTTATTTTGACACTTTCACTTTCTCTGCCTGTTCCTGATATTCAAATTCTTGCACTTTGCACAATGCAAACTACACGAAAACATTTCATGTTTCCCCGAAGATGTGTACGAACTCGGAAGTATTTTAACCCTCTTTATATTTTCTGCAACCGAGTTGATGTGTGAAGTATGAAATGTGAATCCTTTTGTTTATTTTGCTACCCGTGTTTTTTATACATTTATTTCATTGCATGCACAGGAACTCCATAAAATTGCTAACACCCTGACGCCTTGACCTATAAAATGCTAATTCAGACTCGACACGTACATAACATAAGTTAAACACACCCACGAGCACCAACCACAACCGAAGCTGTCGATTATTCAATATTTTTCAGTCAACAGTCAAGACTCGACTCTTTCCTTGCAAAAACGAATAAAAAAACACCCGGGTAAGACGTGACAGCCCTTTTGCCACTTTAAAATGTACTATGAGCTTATCGGGAAATGTGCAAAAACTTGGTTTCTGTGAGTTTCGCTGACTCCGATTCGGGCATTTAAAACCCGATTCCTTTCTGTAAATATCGTCGTTGCTTGCAGTTGCAAATCTGCCAATGCAATGTACAGAAAAGTTTCCTAGCTCGTTCTTTGCTCGTGTCGCGAGGTTGTGTCGTGACAGCTAGAAATGTGCCGAATTCACTCATTTCATAGCGTAACAGCGTTAGGGAAAAATATTGAATTCACTCAGTCCGACGAAGAAAACCCGAAACCCGGAATTTTACCCGAAGGAATTCACAGATTCCTGCCGCGCAAAGCGAATGCGAAATTATTACATCGAAATGTAAACATGAGATAAGGCCCTTTGGCCGGATCCGAAGAGAACTCAAGAGAGCGGTAATCCAATAGCGAAAGTTATTTGCTGAGTATAACGAGTGTTTCCGTTTTCTTGCAAATTTCCTGTGCAGAATTAAAAGGTGAAATATGCAAATTGCCTGCGTCGATTCTTCGTACCTGGATTGAAAATGTAAATCGATTTTTGCATTTACACGTTTTCGTATTAAGGGTGCCTTTGGCTGGCTTGGCTGAAAGGATAAGAAATTGGGTCAAGCAACAAATTTGCAGACGCAAACAAATAATGCAAATTTGCAGAGTTTGAATGCCGGATTTAATCTATGTACTCCTTTTATATAAGAAGCACGATGATAAGCACCGAATTTTACGTTTAATTGGCTCTACTGCCGCTGCGGTTGCGTGCCACCGAGTCGAAAAACGTGCATCCGGAAATATTTTACAATTTTGTAATTTGCAAAAATATTAGGTGCAGATTTGCTTTAGAAAGATCAACTTATGCCTAAGCATGCATGCTTATGCTCAGTCACCCGACCCGACCCCAGAAAAATATTTGCAGAATCGCGGATTGCAGCTTCGGCAAAAACAACTGATGAGACTGATGACTGATGACTGACTACTTTGCAATAATTTCGATCTACAAAATCAGCATGCAACAGTTGGCTTTAAAATCATAGTTTGTCTGTCATTATTGTCATCCAGTGAAATATCTTTCTGAGTAACGAAGTCTGCCTGTCTGTTCTGTACCGTTCACAAGTAGGAAAATTAGCAATCAATGTAAGCTTGTGAAATTGCAATCTAACTGGAGCACTCTGAAGATGATTTTTTTCGTCCAGTAATTCTGCAAACATTTACAAAAAACTTGCAACAATTTTTGCAAAGTTGAGATGCCTGCCGCCATATATGTACGTAGTGCATATTGCTGTGTAATTATTTTGCGAACATGTGTATATAATTTTTCGCTACTTTAAATTGTTGACAATAAATTAATTAGAAGAATCTAGAATCAAGACAGTAAAAACTATTATTGCTATTAATTATAGCCCTAGCCCCGCAGCGCAGCACAGCACAGCACGGCTCAATCAAGAGCACTTTCATTTTAATTTTAGTGCAGAATTCAGAGTTTCAATCAGTAAAAGTACTAATTCATCGACTCTCTAATCACTGCTGACTCAAGGTTCAAGGATCACTGATCAGTCAGCACTGATCACTTTAAATTTTAAAGTCTTCGAAAACTCACTCTTTGCTCTCTATGTGTAGTGTAGGCGTAGGGTATTCAACTCTTAGCAAGAGAGCGCCAAATGCCCAAACAAATGTCCAAATGCTGGGCTTAAAGGGTTAAGTCAAAAAAAATCAGTTCATCAACGGAAAGGCAGGCCGCCCGTTACACGTGAGTCAGGGTTCGTTGTTTCGGGTTTTATTTACAAAGTCACAGCTTGCTCATTACACAATTTGCAACAATCCCGTAAGTAAATTAGTCAACACAACAATTAAGAATTCACTGAAAATTTAAATTGATTTTTGTACCAAAACCTTCCATAATAGCGTACCATTCACCTTTGGTTTGATTTTAATTGTTAGGAACACTGACAGACTTGACTGACCGGGGAGCTGGAGCCGAGGCTGACCTTGAATTTATCTCATCCATTATTGTCATTAGTCATTGTCGTCTCCATTCATCGATTCACGTCAACTGGAAAACGCCAACAATGACGGCCAAAGTTGCACTGCTCATCGACTTAAATGCCTTGCCAATGCCGTTGCCAATAGTCGAAGTCGAGAATGCCCCTGATCCCGATGCTCCTGACCCTGACATTCATGACAACGAATGTATGGATATCTTTGGCCAAAGAGAAATTGACCAAATCCTCGGCGAACTTGCCAAAACTTCTTCTGACCAAACAGAACCAACACCAGGACCTTCGGGTGGACTTAATTTTTCAAATATGCAACTAGTGAAATACGGTGAAATTAGACCACCATTGTTGTCCCCAAAGAATATAAAATTAGAAAAAGACGGGGGAGTGAAGACGACGGTCAGCGCCACTTCTTGTATGACGGTGGCCTTAAGAAAACAAGATTCAGATGTGTTCAGTGATGACTCAATTTTAAAATCTTCATTATCACTTCCGTCCACTCGGGCTCGCACCGTCTCAGACCTTGAGCCAAAAAGCTCAACTGTCCCCTCAAATTTGGAATTAAATTTAAAACAATTGTTGGAATATGTTTTAGAACGTTTGACGAAGGATGCGACGGTCAAAGGCCGTTTTGATCCAAATGATGTTCAGTGGACTTATAAATTTTTTGACTCTTCTCAACCCAAAGAAATGCAGAGCAGTGGAAAACGATTTTTTCCCCTTGACTTGCCAACTTTTGAAGGATTTGAAAAAGATTTGAGCAAAGAATTCTATGCATTCTTTGCTTCAGAGAAAGCTGGTGGGGACGGCGTTGGTAAACTCAAACATTTATCATCAGCAATTAAAAATATTATGAGTGATGTGACTTGGAGTAGCTCTTCTACACCTAAACGAAAGAACGGAGGATTTTCTACCACCAAAGAGGATGAGAAAAATCATAAAAATGTACAAAGAAATTATATTTATGCTTTCTTTCGAGTCCCGAGATCAGAGGACGAACTTTTGGACTTTGTTGGAGATTATTCTGGAATGGCTGGCTCTCAAAATTTTATGAACGCTATGCTTCCTAAAGCATTCTTCACAGAATTGCATCGAAAACATCACGTTCGCCTAAGTTTTGTTGACATGTGGCATTTTTATGAAAATTGGGGACTTCCGTCCGGCTCAACTTGGACACCGTCTTCCAACTACATGAAGCCGATTCCAAATGTTCTTCACTATTTGGGAGGAGGAAAAGTACATTCAATTACAAAGCGAAAAGTTGAGCCAGAGTTACCACCTTGGATTGATATTCTCAAGGGTCTCTTGAAATCTAAATCAGACTCTGCGCCCGCATCAAAACCAATCCCTGAGCCAAAGAGTGCCTCGAAGGCCAAGAAAGTTGCACCTGAACCGTTGAAGGCCATCTGCGGTATTCCACCACCAGCCGGAGATAGTAAAAAATATTCTCAGCTGATAATGTCAAATTCAAAACGTTTGTTGCGCGAGAATTCCGTGCTTCGGTCCAATTCTGACCTGTACGACAATGAGACAAGCAATCGACGCAGTCGAAACTTACCACCGTGAGTTCATTTGACATGATGCTGTGATAACTTTGAAATTCAATGTTTAACATTTAACGATTTAACGCCTCTTTTTGTTGCAGAAATCACGGAAACGGAACTGTGGCCATTCCCAATACGAGTTATCTGCAAATGAATAATCCGAAAAAACAAATTCTTGTCCCCAAGAGTTCAGGTTGGGGACATTCGCAGTTGGCCTCTGCACAAAGAGACCATCGTCAAAGAGAACATGAACGGGCTGACGCTCTCCAAAAAGTATTAGGACTCCCATGTAAGTTCTTGCCAGAAATTCAACAGTTTCAAATTTCATTGATTGTAAGGTAATTGTGAATTTGTGCTTTTTCAAACAGCTCCTCGACGCCCAACTCCAAAGAAAGTGCGGAGGAATTTGTTCTCTCAGCACAATGACCATCAAGACATTCAAAACATTCAGAACATGATTGCACTAGGACTAAACTCAAATTTTACACGATCCCCTCGAACGAGTCAATTATTTCAATCTCCTGGAAGAATGATTCCTCGACCCCCTAGATCGCCTTTCACAACCATGTCAAACGAGGCGAAACTTAAAGTCATAAAGAGTAAGAGAAAACTTGAAATGGATGATGAGGATGGTGAAGGGGATGGCGAACGGGATGACAGACTAAGTCGGACCACTGCATGGAAGGAAAGTCATTTTGACGCAGCAATAGCAATAGACTTATCCAACTCCCCCGCCGTTCAATTCAAATTACGTAAGATTTTCTTTACACGCTTTTGAACAATCAAAGTTTTATTGAGTGAAAAAAAAAATTTTTTTCGTCTTCCCAGCTGGAAATGTAATTTGCCCGGAAAGTCCTGCAACCCCACCGTTCAAGAGAACAAGGAGGAATTTGGCAAGTAGCCTAGCCTCCAGTGAAAAAAAAGTTGTTCAAGAATCCCCTGAATCATCCTTGAGGAGTAAGTATTTCAAATGTTATATCAATAGTTGATTCTTGAACACACAGCTTTTTATTTAAATTTTGGTTGAAAATTAATTTTGTAACATATAACTCATTTAAGATGGGAGACCCTAACCTAGTTTAAAACTTTACTAACATTCATTTACAATTTTTAGAGTACCAGAGCAGTCCATCAATGCGAATAGATTCGGCTTCCTTCTACTCCATGTCCCGCAATGAATCTGGGGCCTGGGAGAAGTCCGGTCACCAACTGAAAGCAGCCAAAATAAAGGAGTCAGTTGAAATGTCACAACTCGCCGTTGCTGCCTCGGGGTTTGAAATTCAAGACGCTCATGCTGAATCACTAGATTAGGATTTAATTTATTAGGGGTTTACGGTTTACCTTACGTAATTTATTGTTCAAATGTGGGCCGATTTAGATTAGTTTTGATCTCTAAATTAATTTAAGCTGAGGTTAGCAATAGCATGGAGGTTAATCGACAAGGTGAAGGTTTTCTAAATTATTCTCACCATTGGCCGTGTAATATTTTCAATTGCAGGTCAATAGCCTGATCACGGATTTGGGAAACTAAAACATTTAATTTATTGACAATGACCTACCTCTACGAGTCTTTCATTTAACCCCGTGGTCAACCTGCTGCTCCATGTATTGAACTGTGGTTTTGAGATGTTTCTCAGTTTCTTCCAACTCGTGGAGCTGTTTTTGCATCAAGCGAAGTCGAGCCTGATTTTGTTTCTGAGTGAGTTAAAAAAAGTATTAGAACTTGACTATAATAATATGTACATTTGTATCTAGCCTGTATGTGACTTGACCAATGATTGAAATTGTAAATGATATTGTAGTGAATCTAATCTGACTAATTTGAGACTGTTTGTTTCGAATTCAATCAAATTGAACTTGTGCATACGAAAATTTTAAATTGTTCTAAATTCTCATATAATCAAAAAGAAATTTGGAAAGTGATTTGGCATAGTACAGAGCAGAACGATTAGTAATTGAGTTTTGATAATTAAATTTGGCTAAGATGTAACATAAAATACTATTTCAAATTGTGTAGTCTGCTGTAAATATCTTTCCTTTTTAATTTATCCATTTTAAAAATTATTAGTACTACTTATTCTTCTACTACTCAAGGAATCAAGCCTGCCTAATCGCTATTACTTTAACAAAAGATTGCAATGAAACAAGGGAATAAATATGGAATCGAAAATTACTTCTTCTATTTGCAGTTTTTGCTCGGCCTGTTGAACTTGTTTTAATTTATCATCCAAATCTGCTTGAAGAAATTCTGTTTCAATATCTCTCTCGCAAAATGCATCCAAAATTGCTTTTTTCTGTATTTCAAGAGCTTGAAGAGCCTGACCAGTCCAAATTCTTTTGATCTCAGGGTCACCTTCCTCTAGTCCAACTTCTACAGACAGAAATACCAAAAAGAGAAAAATAACGACACTAATGTAAACAATTTAATTAAATTAGAAAGTCTTTCTTAGAAACTCAATCTTACTTATGGAAAGGAGACGATCAACTTCTTTTTGTAAAGCTTCCGCCTCAGGACTATCAATTTCTTTTCCAGTTCCTTCTGCAGATTCAACTCTTAATTTGTGAGCTGCTTGTTTGTCCGTATTGTTTAAAAATATTGCTTTGCATTTATCAATTTCGCCATGAATTTTGGTCACTGCCCACTGGTTAGCCACCAATTCACTCAAAAGATCTTGCTGATATTTTTCTTTCCTTACATATTTTTCACGAAGATAGAATAATTTTTCATTCAAACTCCGAACTTGTTGCTCTGCAATACAAATCTGGCCACCTTGCATACGATTTTTGTCTTCCTCTGAAATAAAAAAATTAAACGTTGAATCAAATATGAATATAATTCGACCTCCAGTCCCCAGAATCCCCACTCGTCTATCATATCTTCAATTTTTTTTTATTACCAATTTGAAGAATTGCTTGTTTCGAACACAAGTCTGCGGTTGCCTCTTCCAAATGGGCTCTAATCACGGCGTGTTTGTCCGCCATAATTTTGAGTGAATCGGACGCTTCTTCACCTCCTTCTGCCATTTTTTGTGACAAGAAAACCCAAATCGAGTTTACAAAAGTGGTTGAATAACGTTTCGGGGTTTTCAGTTCTACAAGACCTCAAAAATGCAAAAAATTTCAGTTTCACTTTTCAATTTCACAAAGTTCGAAAAAATGAAGTTTAAGCAGCTCGAGCAAAATTTTTAAACTAATTCCTTTGTTCACTTTTCCTGGTTCGATTTTTTTTGTGCCGTTCAGTTCAAAAAAGTTAAGCCTGCGCAGTAGTGTCTAAAATTTGCAATGACCGAACTTGAAGTATGTTGTGGCTACGAGAATATTGCCAAATTTCGGAATTGGAAACATTTAAAAAAACTTTCTCACTTTTGCAAAAGTCCAACAATAATTACGACTCCATTAAAAACAGTAAATTTTAGAATTTCTTTCATTTTATTTCCAACACTAAATCCATTAGAACATATGGAAACTTTTATGTATGTAGTGTATAAATGCGATGATTAGTCAAAGAATACTTCAAGAGCAATGTCGAATACTCATCCAAGAAATCTATGGAAGTTCAGCACCTGTGCTCATGAGATTTTTTTTAAAGTTAAGAGTAAATTGATTAAGGCCGTTTTCTTGCAAGCAATTCTTATTTTTAGATCTTGACCTTGTGCCGTGCATGTGCAACCTTTCTGCTTTGTATCCGTAACTTAATTTATTAGTGTAGTTTTTAACAACAGTCTTTTGAACTCAACCAATCAACTTAATTAAAATTTAAACAAATTAAACAATAATACTACTCAGGTAAGAATATGGTAAATGTTAAATCTAAATCGAATCAGGTAAAAATTCGTCGCCAATCTCTCTGTCTCTGCCTTCTAAAACAACCTTCTTTAGCGCTCTGCCGTCTCTAATAGAAGTACATCTTACGTAGATGAATGGTAAAACCGCTGAAATCTCAAATCGTCATCAAATCTCAAATCGTTATCAAATCTCAAATCGTCATCAAATCTCAATTTAGCGCAACTCCCCAGACTCCCCACTCAATTGTTACCCGGAGCCTTCAAGGTATTCATTGTTGAGCAATTCCCACATTCAACTTCAAAAATATCCCCAGTATGATTATTCAAGTACATGACTGTGTCTGGAACATGAGAAAAGTGTTCAACTTGGGCCTCATGCAGCACCTGATGAATTTTATTCCTGACAAGAACCGCCTCCGAGTCTGGTAAACTGCCAAGAACGGAAGCAACATAATTTGAAAACAAAATGTTCGGTCCATTGCTCCGCATGTGTGGTGCCGATGGTGGAATACAAGTTGCTCTGAACAATGGAACATTTTGTGCAGTTTTTGCGGCTCCATCCTTATTTGAATTTGAAGAACACGATGGTGATGGTACTGATGATGTAGGATTTGCAGTCTGTGCTGGTATTGTTGTAATATTTGCAGTCGGTTGTTGCGGTGCCTGTGCCTGATTTCCCAAATTTCCAGTCGATGGTAATTCCGGTGTTTGATTTACAGTCGGTGGTAGTTCCGGTTCCGGTGCTTGAGTTACAGTCGGTGGTAGTTCCGGTGCTTGAGTTACAGTCGGTGGTACTGCTGTTGGTACATTGTTGCCACCAGAACGCTTCCCAGATGGACGGCCGGGTTTATTGTTAGGTATGTTATAAGGTCCGTGAGAATTCCGTTTCATTGGAAGTTTAATCCTGACAACTTTTTGTTCAGTTCCACTTTTCTTTTTCTTTTGCTGAGACCATGAGACTCCCTTTTTTTTCCTTCTTCGAACTACAATACGTTGTTGTAATTCTGTAAGATCCGGTTTCTTTTCGGGGGGACTGTTGCCATTGTTGACAACTGACGTGATTTCACCTGTTCCATTAATCCCATTGAGTTGAGTGGAACTTACAGCTTTTGGTTTTGGTTTCGGACCTCGACGTTTGTGTACTTTCGGTTCCACCTCATGTTGACCTTGACCAGTCAAGCCAGTCCTTCCGCGCAGGTTGCCAATGGTCCTAACGGAATCTTTTCCATTTTCTATAATGCCTACAACAGCTTCTCCGGCTTCAAGCGAGAAGGCCGGGCGTGAGGTAACGACTGATTTCATTTCGATTTCGCTGACTTTCCTTCGTTTTCTTGCAGTAGCCATGTCTGGTAACCTTTTATTTAAAATGATTCGATTAGATCGCATTTAGAGAATTCCTTCAATTATTGATAAAACGATAGTTGAGTGTCGTAATTTGATTGTTGAACTTACTTCTGGTTACGAAGGCGTTTGACCGTTCCTTCTAGGAAATTTAGCGCATCCGAGAGAGGAAATTGGGCCGTGTCCGCATTGCCGGCTCGCTGGAGAAGTATGTATTTTCCGTGCAATTCTCGAAAACGTCGTCGGCAGGCCTTTCCTATTAGGATAGGATAGGAATAGGAATACCAATTTTTATTGAATTTCACCACATATTGTTCAAATTAGCGAAGCGTTAGAGTAGGACGTTCCTCCTATCTTCAAATGCCACCTCCAATCCAGGTAAGTCAGCTAATGGACTGGAAATGATATGTCATGAAAATCGTCCCCCCCCCACAGAAAAAAACTGAAAGTAAGTATTAAGGAAAAGAAAGGGACTTTCCATGCAACTTGTTGTACATACTTGCATACTGTGACAGTACTGATGAATGCAACTAATGAACTAAACTAAACATAAAATATAAAATAGTGTGATATGACCAACCTGTCCTTGCTTGGAATTTTAATTGAGCAGCCAACTTGTCCCAATCTGCATTTATCTGTTTTTGTGATTTTTGGAGAAAATTTACTTTTGGAAATGGTCCAATATAAATGACAGGATTTTGTCCGACCCCTCTGGCCAGTGCTTCATCTTCCTCCGCAGTCCAAGGTCTAGTAATTCCCGTTGACATGATTCGTGGGACTCGACTCTGGTTGAAATCCTGCCTGCCCAAGGCCCAAGCCACCTTCTAAATAAATCAAAAAAAAAAATTCAATAAAATTAATGTCACAAAGAATTTTTACGACATTAATTTTGTACGAGCTTTTGGTCTGTCGCAGTCGTGAATCGCTAACCTATTTGATTGGCACGACGCTATTGAACTGTCCAAGTCCTCCAAGTGTCGAAGAGCCCAAGACGAATAATGATAATGACTTTTGGATTTTTCTGGAAAAATATTTTTGTCAATGTCAACCAATCTCCCTCGTCCGTCGACGTGGTATCTCTGCCTTCAGGTTCAGCACTCTTTCCCTTTTTCCCTCGAAAAATAAAGTTGTTAGAAAAACTGCATGCCACCAGATGGTGAACTTGAATCTCTAAAATGATCTCGGGCGGATGTCCGACTTCCGATTTTCGATCCAAACAGTACGTTACTTAGTGCCAAATTGGGAAATTTTCCCTAGCTTACATTATTTTCTGCTTTAAAAGTTTTCAAAAAATGTCGAACATAATTATTTTTGTATATTTATGTATGTCAAGAATGTCAAGAATGCACTCAGATTTCCAGAACTTAAGGATTGATTTATTCACTCTGCTCAAAAAATTTTGATTCCTCATTCATATCACACATTAAATTTGTTTAAAATGAATAAATTAATCTCATCATATTTACAATTTTCATGGAGAGTTCTTGGAATTCATGGATAGTTTGAAGATAAATATAAAATTTTGAATTTTGTTGCAATTTCGCTTTGTTTTGGCTAGGCTTTGGGCTGCTAATTTTGAAACGTTCTTCATTCGTGAGGAATAAAGGATGGAAAAATGAAACAATCCTCCTTGAAAACATTCAAGTCGTTGACATAAGTGTAGGGATTCTCATTTTCCGCTTGAACTTTCTTCTTCTTTGGTTTGTCCTTTTTATCATTGGAACTGGAGCATTCTTCATCATTTTCTTCTTTTTCGTCACCAGAAGCTTCAAATATAATTTCCAATTCTTGGCATGCTTCTTTGCTGCAAGGAGCTGCTTTCTTCTTCTCAACTTTCTTCTTCTTCGGTCCCAAAGATTTGCCAATTTCTTCACTTGCCTTCTTTTTCTCAGGATTATTGAGAACCTAAAATACGAAGCGATTATTGCAAATATCATTACCGTCATCGAATTTTCAGGGCAAAACACTCACAATGATGGTCAATTTCCGACGCTCAGGAATGACGATGTCATCTGAAATGTCTTCCGAGTCATCAGGCTCCAAAAGATACTTCCGGTACCAATTTTGCACACTTTTCACGTTTAGGCAAACGCATCTTTTTGCCTGCAAAATTCAAGAATAACATTCATACAAAATTTCAATTTTGTAAGAGAGGATAAATAAGTCATTCCTACTTGAATTTCTGTACTGGTCGATATCATATTCAAGTTGCGAACACCGTGACTCCAAAGGCTCAAATTGGAGCCGGAAGTAAACCAAGAACAATCGGATTTGCATGAACATAAAAACAAATCTTTCATTTCATTCAAATCCTTGGGCTTTAAACCACACACTTCTTTTTCAGAGAACTCAACCAGTTCATCCTCAATCAAATCATTGACTTCTATTGCTGTCCTGCAAGTACGAAATTCGCAAAAGTCGTAATCCTGCACGATTACGATTCAAAATCAAAATAATTAAATGAAATCGTACATTCCTGGTGGAATGCTGGTTTGAATTTGAAGTTCAAGGACGTTATGGATCTGGTTTGTGCCGACTAGAACAAAAATCCCTTTCTTTGTAAGCTCAGTATTTTTGAGAAAGTACTCTTGAAGCCACGGCTAAAAAAGCAAACAAAGAATCAAATGTTAAATGCACGATTTGCTATTGTTGACTGATGATTGTTGACTATTTACTTGAACCAATTTGGCCAAAACAATAGTTCTCGCAGTTGCGAGACCCAACTGGTAGTAATTATTGAGAAGCGTATTGGTAGAACTTGGGCCGAACCCCCTGACTTTAATAATGTGTTCACCAAGTGGCCACATCAGAACTTCGACCTTTAGAAAATGGTACATTTTAATTGCGTCGATTCTTTATTTTCGATATGCTTGTTGCAGCATCTCAATTTACCTGCTCAATTGCATATCCCAAACTGTCCCGATTCATAATTTTGAGGAGCGAATCACTCAAATCTTGAGCATCTCGCTTCTGAGCATTTCCAACGACCAGGCACATAAAATACAAATCTTTCCTTACAGCATCGATGAAAGAGTTGAAATTTTCTAAAGTCAAATCGTCCAGAATCGGCAAATAGTTCGACGGACACCAAGAGTTGAGAAGAGTGACGGCTGTATGAAGCCAACTAGTAAAATATACCAAATTTAAAATTGGGGATCTTAACATTTTTCGTGGGATACGATTTGGGAGTGCTTACTGAGCAAAGTAGCCAGGATCCTTGATAAGACAGCAAATCTTCTTGCGAGAAATCGCCTTTTCCTTCTCAAAAACTTCAGGGGTCAAATAGCTTACGATGTCTGCCAAGTTGTTTGCCATGACTCCGATCGCCATTCCAAGTCGATCTGCATTCGCCTCAACTGTAGTAATGATCCCAAAATCTGTACGATTTAGCGCATGGCGAACATTCGCAATTTTTGCTGGATAAAGTGAAGCTCGTAAAATTGACCGGTAGACCCGGTAGAAAAGAGTCATTTGGCAGGCACTGCAATGGAAACAATCAAAATTTGGTCAGAATTAGGAGTCCAAATAATTTAAAAGCGTTTCTCACCTCTCAATGTTTATCATGGACAAAGGTGACACAAAATGTATGATTGCACCAGTCCGAGTTTTGTAGCGTGCGTCCGGTAAATGCCAAAGGTCATGGAAATCATCACCAGAAATCCAAATTGGTTCCTATCAATATGATATACAAAAATGATTCTAAAAATTACAATTCATAACACTATCGAAATTTACCTTAGCACCACTTTCTTCGAGTCCAGGAGTGCAAAAATTCTCTGGAATAAACTTGTTCTCTCCTGGTAGAACAAATTCTGGGTACGGGGTGACGTTTTTCAAAGCTGTGGCCAACTCCTCCGGAAAATCTGAAAATATTAAGTTAATTAGCAGTCTTATTGGTATTACCGAAATATTTTTATTACCGAGAGCTGCGAATTTGGTCCCCAAAAACGGTTCCTCCAAGTCCATTTCTGCTTCGTCGAAAGAATTTGATACGAGCATGATATTAGCATCTTCTGGTTTCATAGCGTCGATGTATTGACTCAAAAGTTGTCCATTGTAGGAAGTCATAATAGCGTCAGCCAGTATCGCATCTTCGCTCGCAGAGAATTGCAATCCCCTGCTGAAAGCACGCGCATCTCTCATCATTTTAATGTCACCCAAATTCTTTCCCAAAGAGTGGAAATCAATGGCCTGAATCCTTTGCAACTCTTTGTAGATTTTCTTTTTGGGACCGACGACAGAAAGCATTTTCAGGTATGAGAAAATTGCTAGTAAAACCTTACAAAAAAAATCATCACACACACGAATTACTAATGAATTTTTGTTCTAGAAATTGAGAGCAAAATTTCTTGATTACCTCAAAATACTGCTCCAAACCGTCATCAGTCAACGCGACTGAAATCTCAAACAAAGAGCAAAATTGGTTCCTGTGAAATTGTGTTTGGGAACAATCGGCTTGCATTGAGTAGATCCAATTCCTAAAAGCACAAAGTTGCAAATGTACATTTTGCACAAAAACTGAAACAACTTTTGAGAAAACTCTTGGTCTTACTTTCGATGCAAATACTCATACAGTCCACCAAATCCTTTGTGCCCAATTACGTAGGTCAAATAGACCAATGGCTTTGTCTTATAATTACGCCAAGCGTCGGGTGGGAGTGGAAATGCGAGGATCAGCTAAATTTCAATGGCAGCCACAAATTGATCGTTTGGAATTTGCCAAAAAAAAATTTAAATTTAGAAGTTAGTACCCAATTTCCAGTAGGTTTCACTTCAACTTCACACTTTGTTGGGCACGGCCAAACTTTGTAGAATTTACGAAATTCTGGCGTGTTAAAAGGCTCAGGTTCACCCTCAACTTTGTGTGGCTCTGGATTTTTGCTAATCCCAGTATTCCCAACATCCTTAAAATTTCGAATAGTAATCTCTTCCAGAACATTTAATGTTTCTGGAGCCTGGCAAAGTCAATTGCACCAGATTTTATAGCAAAAGTTTTGAATTTTAGACAATTTTTTTGATTTCTAGTAAACAAATATGTACCTCAATAGCTATTGTCATATGTTTTGGCTTGCAATTAGTTCGGAAGTAGTCATGCATTGCTCGTTCCAAAACATTTCTTTGAATTTCATGAAGATGCTTGTTGGATTTTCCTCCGAGACCAATTCTGCGAATTGGATGATCTGGTTTACTCAGTATACTCAAAAGTTTGATTCTTTTGGGAGAAACAAGCAAATTGTCGTAAAGTTTTCCCCAGCTCATTTCCTTCAACCTATCCGGATCTAAAATTATTGTAAATTATTGTAAATATTTCGAGCCAAGACGTTGTCAAAAAAACACAAATTTTCTTACAAGATCCACCGCCGCTCGAAATCTGTTTTAATACTTTGTCGATACAAGCCTTGTCAAAATGAGGCTGGGAAAATTTGGTGGCCAAGCATTGGACCGTCGCGTCCAAATGTTTAATGTCTTTGCTGTGAGGCACGTAAGTCGTGTACGTGATCAATTCCTCTTGACGTAATGGATGAGCATATTCACATGACTAATTGAAAAAAAATCATACATTTGGTCAAATTTTTTGAAATTGCTGGACAAATTGAACTGTTTGCAAACCTGAATGCACTTTCGGCAAAGTTCAGAAACACCGGGTGCTTCA
>JAQGCM010000427.1:0-25910 GCA_034699705.1 Hymenaphorura dentifera | reverse complement strand
TTATAAGGGAAAGAAAGGAAGGAAGAAGAGACCATGTTGGGCACTAGGGTACTATAACAAATTTGCAGACTGTATGGTTATGTGGAATCAAAACTTTTGCCAATGTTAGTCCCATATATGTGTGAAATTGGCATAATTCCCTGCAGCTTAACCCTTGAGGGTAAACATTTGCACAAAATTTTGATATCCCTTATTCATGTGAGTTATACCTCAGCTCAGCTTCAATTTCCAACTAGTAGCCTGATAATGATCGATCAGCGGCCAGCAGTAGCGGTCATTCTGTTGAATTTCTGGTAGCCTCAGCAGGAGGGGTAAGATGCCATGCGTGACGCTTCATTTTGAATCTACCACGCTATCGACTTAATTGATAGCCATCGCTCAACTGTTGCAGACCAGAATCAATAAAATATCTAGTCTAGTTCTAATTGGTATAGAATTTGTTTTTACATTAATGAATTTCAAATGAAATGAAGATTTCAAATTGAATGGAAGGCCCACAGCCTTCTTCTTGCATCGTATGGAGTAATCCTTCGTGCCATGATGTCATGGAACAATTTTCAGGAGTACCTCATTGTTTTAACTAATACTCTGTTTTACTCATTCGTTGCCTCAATTTCAATGCAAAAAGTTGGATGTGTTTCAGAGTCACGGCTACGCAAATCACCATCAAGAACCGTGCGAATAGTTCTTTGCAGCACTTGCTTTAAATCGCCTGCATTCAAATAGCTTTTACGAAACTATTAACTTTATTAACTCGACAAGGACTACTCGTTTTTTTCAAATATTTGCCGTTTACAATTTGGAAAGAATTTTCAGAACAAATAGTTATGCAATGCTTCATACAGATCACTAAAAATAGGAAACTTAAGTGAAACACGTCGCCCTTGGCATTTAGATAAATCTTATACTTTGTAAATGACAGTCTACCCATATAATAGACATAAACTTTTAGTTAAATCTAATGCTCCAACCAACAATGCTAATAAATGTAATAATTATGCACTTCTAGAAATGACAGAAAAAATGTACACATATTCGCTTTCAAAAATTCCAACAAGGTATTAATTACAGTCTAGTCTGAACTCAATGCTCCAGGTAGAAACAACTTTCCTCATCTGTATTTGCGCGTGACATGCTAATTTATTATTTAGTATATTGGCAACGTTCTGTCTCCGCGCTGCACTATTCCTTGACTTGTAACTTGTAACACTTGTGAGTGTCTAAAAGTGAACAGTTTAGGGTGAGGTAAATGTAAAGCGCTAATGGCTAATGGTTTTGTCGACAAACCCTCAAACACTGCACCAACAGCAAGCGCAGTTCTAGCGTCATTTCTCGATCCTTCCGCTTTCCAATAAAACCATATTGAATTGTGCAACAATAACTTCAGCATTTGTTGCTCTGTTGTTGTTGTCCACAAACCCATAAGCTTGTAACTTTTACTGCAACAACCGCAAAGTTTCCTTAATTGGGTGTAACTCAGCAGCAGCATTTGCGTCTGTCTTGTAAACCAAAAGTAAAGCGAGGTCCTCATAATTCCTAATCCTTACTGCTCATGAAATGCATTGCGTCAGCAAACTTGAATTTTATTCATTATCTTGTGTTTCGATTGTTGCCCTAAATAATTTGGAGGAGCTACATTTGTCTGGGTCCTGCGAAGGCAAAGAATCATGGCCAAGTTCCGAGCTAACTAATTTTCCCAAAAAAATTCTTGGTTGGCAACAATTCTGAAACATTTTTGTTTCCCATTCTATTTCTAGTGGAACATGAAAATTGACCCTGAAAATTGTAGGGGAGTTAAATCTTATCCTCGGATCCCAAACTACATGAATTAAAAATAAAAAATGCCACATGCACCTGTTTGTGCATGAATAAGCGTATTTCTGCTAGACAAAAGATAAATAATTACTGAAATAATTAGCGCGGTGTACTTAGAATGAGTCTTTTTCTTGTAACGCCGGCCAAATCCGTACGCCTTGAAACAAATCTTTCTCACTGCCACAGTGGCAGAATTCCTGGGATTATTTAATTGCTTCATTGTTCATGAAACTAGTCAGAAAATAAAAGATTCCAAACTGAAGGAACGAGCAGAGGACAACCTCGTCAGCATCTGTATGGAGCTGAAGCAAAATTAAACAATCAACCTTACGGTTCTTCTGATTGTCAATGCCCCTGATGAATCTAACTAAAAGCGGAAAAATAATGATAGTGAAACATAACCTAATAAATTACCAAACGCTTTCCACATGCACATCACTCACGACACGATCCAGATTTTGTGAATAGGCTAAATAAGAACGAACTGGAGAAGCTATTCGACAATGCAGAGCAATGGAAAAGCTGAAAATTTAATTAAAAAATTTAGTGAACTCTAATTCTTTCACATTTTTCACATCTATCAGCAAAACGACTTCTTACTGTGAACGATAATCGGAACTCTGCCCTGCGCATGCAGCAAAAGGTGATTAAATGTGGGCAGAACAGTCAATATGCTTCAAAATTGTTTATATTAAGCCGTCATTGATTGTGGGACTGTGTACTCTAAAATAATAAAAAGCTACGTTTACGCTAATTTATAAGCGGTAGTTAATTGTAAATTTTGTGTTGAGTACTTTGTTTCCATCCCGTGTTCGTTAGCAATATTTCTCGGAGATAATGCTGAAACTGATGTAAAATTTACTTAATTTAATCAAAACCGGTCTAATTTCAAATTCTTGAAGATTGAATAAGTGCCAGGTCACTAGTGTAGTTGGATTTCGATGGAGTGATTTAACGCTCGAAAGATTCTTCATTGACTGTGTTGTTGACGTGAACATGGAGTTAAGATTACGCAATTGGGTTCCACACCTACCCAAACGTCCCAATCAATTGATCCATGCAGAATTGCAGTGCACGTTGTGCAATTTGCACTCACTACATTTCCGCAACTCTACTCAAAGAAATAAGGTTCCTTCCCTTGTACTTGGCCTAATAAAAATTTAATTATACTATGCATTTAACTGCACTCCAACTTTATTTTACGTTTCCACCTTGTACACTTTTCTGAACTTTTGTTCGTTACAGACAGCACGATTCTTGTAAACGAAATATTTAATTCACAACTACAATATTCATTGTTTCTTATCGCGATTTATGGGGAAGGTCATGATTTTCTTCTATCTTATGCTTAGCACGGGTGGCCAAATTTGCCCATGAGATCAAACCCATTTTGCGAATATCGCTTGGTTATTATCAATTTCGATGAACTCATGACGCATCTTGTTCTGAGTTCCGAGGTTCAGGTATGCCTACTGGGAATTTGAACCAATTAATACTAGTGAAATAATGTGAATACCTTTTAGTTAAGTACATCCTAGCATTCATAATTCATACTTGAACAAGTTGTGTTTACGGTAAAACTTAGAGTTTCTAATAACGAATAAGTGGACTGGACTATATTTCTTACTGGTGTCACAAGTCTAGTTAGCACCTTCCTCAACTTCGTGGAAAATATGTTAAATAACAATAAATATATTGATCCAGCATGGTTCATGGACCATGTCTCAATTAATAGTTGCGACAGTTGCGAGTGCAATACCTTTTCTTTTCTGCATTCAAGAGCTATTTATTAGGTTTTGGCAGCAAAGTTTGAATCAACTACTAGAATTTGATTGCATTTTGAGCTCATGCAAATGGCTCGGATCAATTATGATATCCGACATCTAAAACGTGCAATGCAAATGTGGTGTGATGCACAAAATGGTTGGTTGAGTTTGCTCTTTGTTGGATCTTGTCATGAATCATAAATCACAGAAAAAGGTTTCAGTTTCCTTAAGTGTTGGTTCAAATTATAGAGATCATTTGTAATTTTATTTTAATTTGGTTCTAACGTTGTATATATTCAATGGCCGGTAATGACAAACATCATCTCATCTACGTTTTAGATTGATATTGTAACAAATGGTAGAGCATTTTGATCGCGTGAAGATGCACTTGAGATTTTGTTAATTGGTTCAATTGCAATTGATTAAAACTGGAGTTGTTTTGTTGAATGCTTGGCCGGCCAAATTGGTTTAGGCTATTCTCATTGAACTTCAAAAGTACTTACTTGACTTCATTCAATAACATTCCTACCGCCTAAATCAATCATATAACCTTATTTAATTGATCGGAAAACAAATTAATCGGGCAAGTGCGTGTGTCCGAAGGCGGCGGAACTTTTGATCTAAAATTAAATTTCAATTAAACACTAATAAATTGTTATAACAATAAGCCCGGTCTGACGAGTTTCGTAATAACTTCAAAATCTGTGATTCAAATCAACTAACTTTACCGCAAAGGCAAAATGACATTTGCTAATTAACATTTTCACTGCAACTAACACAATTATCATTGGAAATTACGCAAGTCAGGGATTTTGCTACTTGGCAAGGTTCAAGATGTATGAACCTGCATGTCGAGCCCAAGTGATAACAGGACATATATAAATAAGGATTTATTATTCGAATTTACAGTCCTTTCATCAAATCTGAAACGAATCGAAATAGTCGATAAAATAACAATGAATCCTTCCATTTTAATCGCTTTACTGATTGTCGTCGTCGCATCTGTGGCGGCCGTTCGCCAAGAATTCACTTTCTTCGATCGATTTCGGCATGAAGCTGAGGATTCTTTGACCTTGACCAGGCACTATCCAAATGTCACGGGCAGTTTGGACTTTTTCTTGAAGAGTGCCCGAGGGCGTTGCGTGCAAGGACAGTATGTGCTCATCTAAATTACCTCCAGTGCCAACTTAAGAACAATCTCAATTAATTTAAATTTTAATCCAAATTAGATGGGCAACTTATTTGGCCGAAAACTACGAGGATATATACTTTCAAATCTCATCCTGCAGTGACCACTCGGAGGGTTACTTTGCGAATGTCAAATCTCTTCGTCATCTGGGTGCATCTGACACTACGGCCCGAGCCATCAGTTTCTATGAAAAAGAACTCTACCAAGGCACTGAGTTTTTTGCACAAGTTCCAGCCTCTGCGACTGGACCAAATTTCTCGGTCCATTCTATTGTCACGACTGGAAATTCCAACTGGATGGTCTTTGAAGAACCAAACTTTACGGGACACTCGGTATGCGTTGAACCAACCAACGAGGTGACGCTCATTTCGAGGACACATCAGTCGCTCAACTTGACCCGCGTCGGATCATTTATTCGAAGCTGTGATGCTAAGTTGATTGCAAATTACGTCCATGCCCTAGGGGATATTGAGTCGTTGGCCCAACTCTAAGACATCACGTCATTAAAACAAATGACTAAAGATTAAATAATTTAGTATTACAATATTAATTATTGGCTAACGATTAATAAATGCAAATTATCTGTGAATTTTTAAAATCCGAAAGTTGAAAGAAGACAGACGCAGTCCCAAACCTAAATTGAGGCACAACCAATCCTCTGCCTAGTAATTAGTACAGTAAAGTTGAATTGGTTTAAAATTCAAAGAAATAAACTTGACATGGTATATAAATGTAATGCGTTTAAATTGCAAGCTTTTTTCGATTTTTCATAATCTAAGCGAATGGGGTATGTAAGTGGAAGGTGTGCACAACAACGTAGAGTTGACAAACGTGTGTTCATCGAGTTCATCCTGATGCGCTCGATCTTGTCATGGTCTTTGGATTCAGCAAATTCAGTTCAGCTGGTTATATCTAGTTTACAGTAGATATAACTAAAATGATTCTCCCTTTCGTGTAATGTTATCTGGGTTTAAGACTCTAAATTCAACACTTTAGACTGCAGAATGTGAATTTCCTTTTTTTGTGTCTGTTGATCAAGCGGAAAGCGTTGAGTTGAAAGTGAAGCTGGTTGAATGCTATCAAAATTCAGCTTGCTCCCAACCAACCTCAAATCTTAGCTTGTTCATAGGAAAAGCCAAGTATGAAATTACCTCATTTTAATCGTAACTATTGTTCTTATGAAATATTTGACTGCTAAAATATAAGACTAACCTGAGTAAAATGACTTCACATCCTCTCAAAAAGATTCTCTAATTATCCATGAGACCCGACAATGGTAATCTCATCTCTCATGGTGCATTTAACTATCACAATATCTATGAGCACCACAATGCAAAAAAGAAACGGCCTTCACTGACCTCAGACCCCTGCAATTCTTCTCCTGACCTATGATTATACTATTATCGTATTATTACTTTACTGCACTTCTAGTAAAATGGCAGCAGCAAAACTTTTCCAATCAGAATGGAACTCGATACAAAATCGCAATTTAATCAAAATTAGTCTGATCCATATAAATTGTTCAACCTCTGATCATCTTTCAGATTCTAATCAAGCGTAAAGTTTTTTTGGAAAGTTCGATTGGGGAGGGGGGATGATGGACCTTGAGTGTCCTGTACTGCTGCACTTTTCGATCGCAATACAACCTTGCAACCCAATTTTTTTTTTGCATATTGTGAATTTTGAGAACAAGGATTTGACAATAATACCATTGCACCACAATTTTTGTGCGATATAAGAACGTACGCACAGCTTAACTATATTTGAGTATGTTGCTGTAGTCGAGTACCTTTGGTTCCAATTATAGTTGATTCGCGACAGTTTATGATAGCAAATTAAATGGTATGTCGGCGAAAATTTCTGACTTTTAGTAAAGCATGTATTCGTTCAAACTTGGAGCATCTAATTAATACTTTAATCAGAGTTGAGTTAAAGAAATACGTTGCCGTGAGTACTCGAGTCGTTAAAGGTTCGATTTCAACATGGAACAAAGCTGTGTGCAATTCATGCAATAAAGCTACATCAAAATGGTGCGTGCCTGTTTCATGTATTTTTAACGCCCTAAAACTTTAATTATGAACTATCATAATTTGCGTGCATAATCCATCTGAAAAAACTTGGCACAAAAACTCATGGTGTTCTGACAAGTTTTAAAACTTCATGGCTTGACACGTCTCTCTACTTCTGAATGCAGCTTATTGAAAAAAGCGTTCTAATTCTGATCGCATTGTTTACGTAAAGTTGTTTCCAAAAATATCTTAACCTTTGCAATAATTGTGTGGTTAGAAATCCAACCAAATAACGCCAATGTCACATGAAAACCGGAGAAGCCAGGCTTCCACGTGGTAATCTATAATCGAATAATCTATTTATAATCCAAAAATCTATAGTCCCAAAAGCTAAAGCTATAATGTCAAAATCTATAATGGCTAAAATCTATAATTTACAAGCTAGTTAACGTACTCGAATGACTTTTAATTGCTTAATTCCATTTTTATATCCCGTATTACGTCCACCGTATCATATAAAATCACTGCTATATTCCTCGTTGTGTCTTTGTGCCATTGGGGACCCCGTTAGGGACTGCGAAAACTTTACTTTGTTGTCGAAACCCAAGCAAATATCGTATTAGACGTTCCAATTCAGTTGATGAGACCCAAAAATCACAGCTTATCAAAAAATGCATCGAATTAAACGAAATCGGACTGTAAAGTAATTTATGATCAATGACGAAAAACAATATTTTAGATTTTTGCCATTATAGGTTTTTGTCCTTATAGATTTTTGACATTATAGATTTTGGGATTATAGATTTTTGGATTTTAGATTTTAGGATCATAGATTTTGGGATTATAGATTTTTGGATTATAGATTATCGGGTGCTACGGAAGCCAGATAGCAGGGGAACTAGTGGGTCAACCAATATTTGTTTTAAAATGAAAAAGAGAATCTGACTTAATTTGTTCAACAGGAGCTAAGGAGCGGACAGACCCAATCATTTTTGTGAATGGTTCTGCCGAACCAAATCAACTGTATTAGTTCCTTTATCTCAAACGTGTATGAAAGTTGTAATTAGGTTGCACAACTCATCGGACATTTTGCTTGTTTTTTTCTGTCAAGTATTTAAATTGAGGAATTTTGAGTTGGGCTAAACGACGTCATGCAGTTTATTACTGGTAGTAGTGGTAGTTTCTTCTGATTTTTCAACATAATATACTTGAATTCTGCAATTGCAGTGGGTGCCTCATAGGACGACAACCACATAAAAATATTTACAATATACTAAACAAATAAAGTGAAATGCTTCCAAGTTAATTATATGGTGACTTAATATTATAACTTGCTATTTCTGAATGCAAAAAATTCTGGACAGGAAATGATTTGTGTTGTATATATGCACTTTCACCTGTGAGAAACTATAACAGTGATATTTCTGAACAGAACACGTCAACGTATTAGCCCATGATGTCTGTTCCCTTTGTCTTAAGGATATGAAGAAACACGTTTTTACCTATGAGTATGCATGAAAACGAGATAAATTATTTTACTAAATGGTTTGAGTAGGTTAGTGCATTAGTAATTGTATCATATCAGGTGTCAACTAATTGAGTGCAGATGTAGTGCATTATGACGTGCGTCTATTTTCATAATATCCTCCACTTGTCAGTCAACACACAAACTGTTGGTGTTTGTTTTTATGCATCTCTCACAATGCACATAATAAAAACTACGTAACAAAGCTGTACGGTCTCTTAGTCAGTATGCGTTCCAAATATAATTTCCAAATAGAACCTGCTTAGTAATTTCCCTCATTGTTGTAAAGATCAGGAAATTAAACCCTTTCGTTTCAACAAGCGAGGATGTCCAAATCTGAGTCAATGGGTTTGAGACACTTGAATGAGTAAGTCTTGAGAGCGAAAGTCCGGTTCAGCTTCTCACTCGAGTAACCGCTCCTTTGTTTCTGACTTTTCTGATGAAAAATGATGCATTCCAACTCCATGTGCTTAACAGTTATTTTGTAATGGTGTTTCAACTTTATTTACAAAACAAACTCTGGAAGACTTTTCCAGTGATATTGAACTGAACTGAATTAAAAATTACACAGCTATTTTTCTAGTAAATTTAAGGTGTTCCGGTTCCCTAAAATTATTGCAGCGTGCTCATCTGATACGATGATCTCATGGAGTCAAGTTTAATAGAACTTGGTTAGGTTGTGAGGTTGTGACCCAGAAATCCTTACATCCCGATAGCAAGGAGGTTATTGAAGGTATTTTCTAAGAAATAAGAAATCCTAATCTTGTGTAAAATGTGAAGCAATTTGGTGGCTAAACGGCAATAAACAAAGCAATTTGATTGCTAAAACCGTGAAATCCTGTAACATTTCATTGTCACTTTTCATTTGGCCATGCACTTGTTCAATTATTGTAATCAAAGATTGAATGTGTTGGTTTTACATCATTCAGGTGGAAAGGGTTGGAAGCTGGAGGAGATTGCCCGTGTTTGACACGAACTTCATGTTTTTTTTTACTAATGATATGGTTGTACACTTCGGTGACGATTAGATACTACACAGCTTTCATGATTCTGAAAGAAGAAATTTAGTCAATTTATATGCAATCTTGAAAATTTGTCATTGCATTGGAATGGAAGTTGTATTTATTATGCGGTCGATTGGCACGGCTAGTCACAGATTCACAGCACAGCCCAGGCTCTCGCACGCACGGGGTAAAACAAGTTAAACACTTTTGACTTTTCATTTCAATTACTTGCTCTGGCTGGGATTGGGGAATCGCGAATTCGCGATTCGCGAATATCGCAGTCCCTGCTTCTACTTGAGGTAGAAACCATGCATTTTGCATCTAAATTTGAACGCCTCCTGTACGTTTAATGTAATGTAGTACAATTTTAAATGGTTAAATCTCAAAAAAGTTAAATTTCTCACTTGATGTGTTTTCACTCTTTCCTTCAAGTCGACCCGTCCTTATCCACTTGATAGACTTTGTCTCACCATTCCATCCAACACTTCCATTGTATCATTGTTGCCCGACCGTGGCACAACTCTAATTCACACTACGTTACTCCTTTCCAACGGTTATCATTAGTACACTCTGCAACTTCTTACAATTTAATCTAATCTGTTTCTTTTGCTGGGGCCAAGCCTCGGCGAAAGAGTCCAGTGATTTTATATACAATTCCTTGCAGAAAACAACAAGAATTGGCAAAATGGAAATATAAAAAATTAAGCCAGTCAGTGTTTGCCAAAAATCTGGATACACCAATTGTGATAATCTCATGTGTGTGAACAAAACTCACCATTTGTGCATGGATTTCTGGATTTTCTAGCCGAAGGATCTGCGGATTTTGTACAGTGTTAAAGTTTCTAACTTTTCTTCTTCTCCTGCTTCATCATTTCAAGCAAAAATGAACCGTCTTTTGGTAAGCACGGGTTTTATTTTATAATTTTTTATAAAATTTATGAACGAATTGTAGAGTAAACTACAAATGTTTGTTTGGGGATTACGTAAAGCATGCGTGAATAGGAGATCTTATGACTGTAACCAAATTAACAAAAGCGTAAAACAAGCAGAGCAAAGAGTCAAAAATGCAGCGAAGATATTTGATGTTATCTAAACCCACTTCCACGTGAAGATCAAAACAGAAACTTCATATGTGTGGATTTTGCTTGCTTCTTAGGATTACGAGGTTTTTAAAGAAATTAAAAGTGTTGAGGTGATTTAGTGACCCCTGCAGTTTACATCTCAAGAAAGTAGAACCAGAGCAATTACATTATCCAGATTAATTTGTCACTACATTAGTATCACTACATTGCTTGTATGCAAAATTTGGCTTCGTTATGCAACTCTATTATTGTTGATAGAATTTGAGTTCCAAGGTACAAAGGTCAACTTCCTGCGAAGCTCCTAGCGAGTTAAAGTGCTGTTCGTTCAATTTTGTTACCGTGCAGCCACAGGAAGGAATCGGCGCATTTTCAAAACAAAAACTCACCAGGAAACTTTACAGTGGCAATAGGCCCATGTACCAAACATTGTAATATTTGTTTAGATCATTATGAAAACTGGTAATGTAGCAGGTGTTATTAGCGGTGTAGCGGTCTAGTCTAGTAGAAGTTAAGTTATACCTGCAAATGTTGGTTTGGTGTGAAATTAAATATATCAAATTGTTTTCAGCGAAAACGATTGGATTGTTCGTTCCTTATGGATTTTTCGATGCCTTTAAACTCATTAGCATTCAGTAGCCTCTATCAATGCGAAACGAAACACAATTATGGTTAACTTTGCAAAATATATCCGGACTTTGTCTAGACCGCATTAGTACTGTCATCCATGGGCTAGCTCAAATAGCACAATACATTGTTTATTGTGTGGAGATAATCTATTATATTTTCATTCTATTGTTGGCAATCTTACAATTCCACGGGTAGATAATTTTGAACTTTGTTGCATTGATTTATGGAATCCAAATCTTGAGTTTTGCTCAAAGGTCAACAAAAAATAACTTCGTGAACGCTCAAATTGGGAGAAAAAATGGAGAGTGGAATGCGGTATAGAATTATATAATAATATTGTGTCGTGTTGATGGCTCATCGTAAGACATTGAGGCCTGAGGCTGTGTGCTCTGATGGTCTGATCTGGATATCATTACATTTCATCTACAAATTGTCGGACAATCTAATAATAAAAGGACACCGGCGCGATAGAATATAATTGAACGCGGCTCAATTTTAGAGTCGTTGGAATGAAAGCTTTTATTGTGCTCTGCTCTTTAAAATCTAGATGAGAGGCAGGTGGAAATTGTGTGACATTGTGAGTCCAACTTATCGTTAGTTTTAAACGTTAGAGACGAAGGACTCTGAGTTGAGTTAGGTGAGGTGAGTGACGTTGAGTTGTAGTATTACTCAAGTAATTGCCAATTAAACATATGATGATAAAGATTGAATGCAGTTTATGAGGTACAACATAGAGACGGTGTGAGAAACTGAGCCACAGACAGTCAGTCAGAATTGAGTGAGAATTGCCAGAAGTGTCCTCCAACGACCCAAGAGAACCGTGACGACGGCGCTTCATTCTGCTGATTCATGGCATTTTAACAAACGACCCTTACCATCAACACGACCGGCCACAATTTCACAAAAACTCCAACCGTTTCTTATTTTGGTCGTATTACACTCGTTATTACTTATTATATCTTTATTAGTTCAGATTCTGACAGTCGATCTTCGGCAGAGACGTAATCGTTTTAGAAGAAGGAAGATCATATCTTCACTTATTTTGTCTTCTCCATCGAAGTCACTTTTCAAGATGAGGCATCTTGTTACTCTTGTTACTCTTACGTAACTCAATAATAATTTTCCTTTCGTTTGAGGTTATCAGATTGCCGACAAGTTCATGTGCACTATTATATTTATCTCACTCTGGGGCTTTCTCGCCACGAAGGAAAAGAACTCCCACAATTCTATTAAGAATTTTTCCCTAGGTTGAGAAACAATAAATTACAACAATACGTATTTAGCTCTAATTTGAAGAAATTCTCGTGACCAACACTTGAGAATTATTCGCGTGGTTTATAATAATTATGGTTGCAATTCCATTCGAAAACTTAGAATGGAATTGCTAAATTAAACAAAATCTGGTCCAAACTAGTTCCATTGTCCACGAATGGCACGAATATGGTAAACAAAAAGTAATTAAATTAGACTGTTAATATTTACTTTTCCGGATGCTCCGCGCGATTTGAAAAAAGTGCAGTGACCTATGTTCTCTAGAGAACTTGCAGATCTTTACTTTTTGAAATTGAATTTTAATCGTGCTTCTTTGTGAGTTGAGGTTACGGATGATCCGAATCAAAACCTGGTTTTGATTCCGACATCAGATTACAATTATATTTAGCTAAAATAGGTTGACATCTGGTGAATTTCTATAGCGGATTTGCTAAATATAGCAAAAGCTTTCGAACTGATTTTCGGCTGGTTATCAAATCGTGTAGAATTTATTCAACCGTTAGGTGAGATTATGTATTAGTCAATTTGGATTGTACAATTCAAGACTCGAGTACAATCTCAAAACCATTGCTAAAAATGCTAGACTTCATACGCAATGCGGAAATACCACTAGTACATTGCCATCATCATCACTAACAAATAAAACCAGAGTGCGTATATTGCCAGCATTTGTTTACCACATAATTAATGACGTCATTAGTTAGGTCAAATAATACTCAAATACAAAAATTTTGAATAGAAAAGAACAATGGCAACCTGCACGAATAGTCTGAAGCAATTAAGGCACCCAGATTATGGTTGCAAAATTAAGAGTGTGAAAATCTTCTAATGTAACACAAATAAGGCTCGGCTGGAAATAAATAGATTTCACAGTGATGAAGGGATCTCACACATTTTGAGACTTTTTGTTTTATGTTTTTGGTAATGGGCTTTATTATTACGTGACTGTGACTTGAGTTGGAGCACATGATCCTGAGGAACCAAAACGAAGAGCAACTCTTTGAGTCATTTTTGAAAAGCATGAAGGCACTGCACGGCACCGTTATACTTGATTCTTCTGTCTCTTTACTGATTTAGAGAAAGATATCACTTTCGCTCAATCCTAACCCCAAGATGAGTTTCAGTTTTGATGCTGCTCAAATCATTCGGACTCGTGCAGAAAAAATTACGTGCTTCTTTTCATTCATCTAAGAATGAGAACATGAGTTAGTAGGAAGTTTAGAACTTTTTGTACAAAAGAGTAACTATAGGCAAAAAAAAGTTTGCACGTGTAACGCAAATTTTGATTTAAATGAATCCAACTCTTACTCTCGAACTAACTTTAGAATTTTGGGTGTAGAGATTTTAGTATGCATCCTTTAATTCTTGAACGCTTTAAGTTATACGGTTTCACCCTTAAAGTACTACAAAGGAACACTGCGCTTAGCGTTGTCCACATTCGGAGTCATCGTTTCTAAATTAATTGTTGAAAGAAGGCCGAAACCAATTCTCTTTGCTATCCTGTGTTAGTAGCTAGTACTGCATTGTAAAATTCAAAAGACCATGTTTACTGTACTGTACATTTTTTTCCAAAATTAACTTTTATTGCAAATTGTTACAATGAAAAAGAAATTTGCCTGCTTAAGAATTCTGCTTTTGTCTTGGAGAGCGAATAGCAAAATAAATAAATTGACGCACAATTGTGTTGTACCTGATTGGTTTAAAATAATGATATTCAAGAAATTATGCAAGACGGATTTATGATAACCGTTCCCGACTTACTATCACTAATCAAAAAGGCCGATTGCATAATCCTGGTTAAACACGTCAGGAACTTGGCACAATTATTGCCTCAGCAGTGATAGAAATAGTGCCAAACTGACAAACGTTCCTATCTTCAAGATGACAAGTTCAGACTCAGCGTCGTGACTTTGGCCACAGCCTCAGTCCGTCCGTCAACCAATCCATTTATATTAATCCCATTACAAAACATTTGCTAACTTTAGTTGAGTACTAATCTAAAACACAAGTTTTGTTGAACTTCTCAGCTTAGCTGCTCCAAATACGTTTCATTTCATTTTCATTCATCAAAAATTGATGGATGGCTACTTGCATTGCATTGCAAATTGCAGTTGTAGGCCCATCCTTCAGAACCAAAGCGTGATTCCATCAACATTTATTACAAGTGCCTTTTGTTTTCATTCGTGGTATGTTTCTCTTCCTTTTATTCTTTCCTAATAGATTTTTCTTGTTGCGCTTCAAAACTCTACTTTATTTTTAATGGCCTGACTTTGTGATAGCATCTTCCCAACTGTGCATTGTGCATAAATTGCACTATTGTTGTTTGTATAAAGCTCAATCCCTGCCCATTAAATACAAATAAATTGTAAAACTTACAAAAGTAGTCTTCTTGACTTCCTAGTAAAGTCTACGATACTCTATGCACCTGACCAATTAACTAAAACAAATTGAAGTCGTCGTGGTATGTGAGAGATAAAAGACAGGTTGGCCCTTCTGAATAAAGAAACTGAGAGTGATATTAATTTTTCTCAGCTTGTGTTTGCTTCTGGAGGATAACGATTACATTAAGATATTAAAAATGACATTGACTTTGGACTGGCTTTCTTATTCTCCTTGTCGTCCATACAAAGCTGAGGTAATTTAGCCATGGCCTGACACGTACACTGCATATTGTCTATTAAGGATCAGTTAACCATTCATACTAACTTTAATATCATGCAGTGATTCCATTGTTTCAAAAGCTGACAGAAATGCTAAACTAACGCTACATGACTGGTCGTGATTAACGCCATTTGCCCGGATAGCTCAATGACCTAGAGCACAAGTACTGATGAAATCACCAAGACCATGGATAACGTTTTTGAGGGATTAAATCCTCGGTGTGAATTTTAATTATTTTTTTTGCTAAGATTCGTAATCCTAGTATACGTTTTTATTAATCTGGATCTGTTATAAAAAAGTACAAATCTTTGTTCAAAAAAAGATGACGTGTATTTCCTCATCTCAATTTCTAGTGCCTTTGTTCCCTTATCCATCACGTTTATTCAATCTTCTGTAATAGTCGAGTAATTTGAGCCTATTGTTTCCGTGAAACCGGAAGGCATTCAAAGTGTTAGAGCTCAACTCCTGCTTTTGCTCTCGTTCTTTGAGGCACAATCAAATTCTTCAGTGGCCTTTTAACAATTAGTCAGAGGCCGAACTTTACACATTCAATTGTAAGTAGTTAAAAACTTGAACCATTTTCCCTCATGCATTTATACGAACTGTTCCATTAATTCCATTAATGGAACAAATACTAAAAACAACTCTAGTTTCAAAATAATGTGGGAGTATTAGGAACTTCGCCACTTTGCAAGAATTGCTTCAAAAAATTTTCACACCAAAGAATAATACTCTTTTAAAAATAAATACAATTATAAATTGATCACGGTCACATGAATATTAATTTGTTCACTTCGTATAACACCAGGAGGAATTTGCTAAAGTGTTTTTTGGACAATGTTGACAATAAAATGTGAAGTAGTTCCGCCTCTCCCGGCTATCTTTTTTTTGTTCTCCTGATTTAGCAATCATTTAGCAAAGGTTTAGCAATTCGGAAAACTCTACTTTTACTTTGACTTGCCCCAAGATTTTGAATCTTTTCCCTCGGCGTTGGGGAAAGGCAAAGTGAAAGTAAAACTTTGCTAAACCTGTTTGTTAATTTTGATATTTCAGTTGAACTGAAAATTAATAATTATTATTCTTGACCTACTTACAAACGTATGTGTCAGTGTTTTTTAAAGCGAATACCTGAACATTTTCATTCACAAAAATTGAAATCTTATCAGATATCGAATCATCAAATGCCTCACGAAATTGATGGTTTGTTTCCAATGAATCTAATGTTTAACTCTGTTGAAAATTGTGATTTATTTTTTGTTGCAGTTAATCTTTTCACTTGTTTCTGTGTTGAATTCGGTGGTTGGAGCTCCAGCAGTGTCATCGGTCCACGTAAGTTTCCGGGCTGGGAATAAAGCAACGCAGTATTCTCACGGATCACTTGCGGATGGGTCAATAGTGCAATACAACGTGGTCGGTAAGCTTAAGGCGAGGACAACACATAAGTACTCGAGATATGGTGAAAAAATGCTTTTGTGTAATAAGGAAGGAAATTTGGAGGAAATTTTGGTTGGGCTAGGTGGAAGTCGTGCTCTGTTCTTAAAATTAGTGTTAAATCGTTCCATGAATGGCAAATGATTGATGAATGGTCATCATTGCTGGCTCATCTAAATGCATGTCACTAAATTGCTTCTGATGTTGTGATTCTTTCAAACAATGAGAGAACTTGTTCAGAATAGAGTTTTTTTTTGTAGTAGAGATGAGATTTAGGCTTTAGTTTTAAATCTATTAGGTAAAACCAAGAACCAGACCAGAACCAAGTCTGTGTAAAGTTGAGACTAGCCTCGAGATCAAAATATATTGCGAAAACAAACCGCTGCAAAGTGCTGCAAGATTTGTCGGAAAGTGACTTGTTCAATTATATTCTCAACTTTGAGTCATTTCTTGAGTAATCCCATTTGATGCTCCACAAGTAGGTAATAAAAGCACACCAAAAACAGAAGCATTCCAACAAGCTCATTACGCTACCCCATACTTATCCAATGCCTCACACTTTTCAGCTCAGGTTTGTTTGGCTTGATCAATAGAGTGGAAGAAATCAAACTTTTATAGTTTGCAAGAATCACAACATTAGTGCAAAATTTACTCTAGAACGAATGAGATCTCATTTATTGCATGAGCGTGAAAATGTCCAACTGTAGAACTTGGTGAGCGATTTTTGCACTTTTAATTGCCTCACATGACGTGCTGCAACACAAAACTAGTATCTGTTGGAGAATTCTTAGGACATAATGAATGGACCTCAATCTTTGGCCGCAATTAATACAAATAAATTGTAGCATTTCTACGTTAAAACCAATTTTCAATTATATTGAACCTGGGTCGAGCCAATAACATTTATAAATAATCGTGGCATAAAACTGTACTAAAGGACTAACTAAAAACAGACTGTGAATTGTCACCAAAAGCAGCCAGGACATTGTTTCTGCTTAGTGAATTAATTGACACTTAATTAGTGATTAATGGAAATCAGGATGACGGGAAGCCCTTTTTCGGAATCCTCCATGTATAATTCATAATTACCAGGAAATATGGGGGATCACACGGTGAGAAAGCGGAGTGCAACCCGGAGACCACCGCGTGAACCAGGAAGACTCAGCAGACTCACACTTCGGACAAGTACGACTAGTACAACAATCCCCACAGTACTACAAACAACAACAGAAGTTCTTAGCGACAATACACTCAAACCCGCTGGTTTGAGAAATAAAAAAGCTTTTCAATTAAAAGGGAGAAAGCGAGTACAATTTGTTCCTATGACCATTGACGACAAGCGGAAGTCGATTGTGGCTTCTTCAGAGAAAGCTAGCGTGACAATGACTACTGTTAAGTCCTTAGAATCCACGGATGACGACAGCACCGTTAAACCAAAAGACTCCAAGGCCGTGAAACGGAGTCCTTACGTTTCCGAAAACTTTGTCGGCTCCTTCAACTTCCCTGACTTTGACGAATTCGGTGGTAAGATTGATTACACACCTCATCCTACGGCTCATTCATAATATGATCAGAATTTTTTTTACCGCACTCGAAAATTCGCTGCACACTTTGACACTTTACTCTTAACTTCATTCCTATACTAACAAACCAATTCTAAAAACTGTAACTGTGTAACGTACCCCTTGCACTGCATCTCCTCAACCCTTTCTAAGTTTTTATTAGCGTCAACCGTGTTCTAATTACTCACACCACATCACGCCTTGACATTTCTAGATACAATCCATTTGCATCAGCTTCCCCCCTCTCCTCTTACAGGCTGCAGCCATAAAAATGAATTATTATGACCTATTGACCTTTGACACAATTACATAATTAATTTATTTATCTTCGCAATCGCGTTTCGCTGCAGAAATATTTCGAAATGTTCAAAACATTCGAATGAGATTTTAGTTACAAGGCGTTGAGAGATTCTCGAGGAATCTCTTGATTCTGAATCCGCACAAATCCTGAAGTTCTGCAAGAAACAATCTCAAACGGATAAACACATCAAAAAGATCTAATATTTCTATTGGACTCAATCGCTAACTTTGTCTTTAGGCTTAAATTCTTGAAATCATTCGAAAATAGTCAAGAGTTATAAGTCAAATTCTTTTTTAAGTTTAGTTACAGCACAGTTACAGGATTTTGTATTTTAGCTTTAACTAATTGGTGCAATAAATACTTCAAAAAAAAAGTTACAGCAGGGATTTTCCTTCTTCATGCGCTCAGTTCTGCAGTTATTTGGCGATTGAGAATTTATGTAGTTAGCGTTGGATTAAGACTTGAGCCTACTTGTTATACATAAATTCTCCGTATTTGGAGTCGAGCGGCACTTAAAAAGATAATGAGTTTACAAAATGCATTTCCCTTTCAATGTTGGATTTAGCGCAGCGAGTTATTTGTCAAGTTGCTTACTCAAACCACAATTATAAAAGGGGAAAATCGGGGTCAAAAAAAGCGAAATGAACAATAGAGCTGTACAACTCTGTGCCTGAAAACCAAGGGCATCCATTTTATTTGTCAAACACTCAATTGTTGCAAATTCCTATAAAATTGAGTTTTATCGTGTAGAATGTTGAAACAAGGAAACAACATTATGCAGCAGTAAACCTGGCACACTCATACGCGGATCGCTTAAGCGATTATGTCAATTTTTTGTTACTACTTTAAATCCGGCTGTAATTTCAAATTATTTGCCATGCAAATTCTGGTACGAGTGAGTGAATGTGATCTATCGAAAAGTTAGTTGGCTGGCTGTCGTGTGAAGGAAGGAAGCTAGTGCCACTGCCAAGCACCGCTTTGAATTTGCATTCGTATTTGCAAAAAAATAGAACTTGCATTACAATGAACTGTAGTGCACGTAACGTTTCCATTATATTTGATGCCAGTACTGTTTTAAAGGTCTTAAGCAATGTCTGAGTAAATTTGTTGGAATGGCAACAAACACTGTACGTCTTGATTCATTTAATACTTAATTGCACTCAATGTTAAAATGAAAAATCTAGACTCTCGATATCAGACCTTAAATCTCATTCCTTCAACACAATACCTGCATTTTCTCCAACAAAAGCGTACTTGCTTTAATTCACCAATCTAAAATTCGAGAGCTAGCTGTGGCTGAACCAACGCCCTGCAATTAGCATTGAAATAGAAATAATTCGTACTGCGTTAATAGAATTTATTACTCAATTAAAAAGAATACGAACACTTGTGGATCTTTTGTTCGTAGTACGGCTTAACAGTAGACATGAGTTGGCTTGGCGTATCAAATCAGCATTTGAGCATAATTCTATATTCTCAGCAAGATTTTGTAGTCACACCGTGTACCGTTTATACGGATCTTCAATTACACAATATCACCTTATAACATTGTTTCGTAAAATTGGAGCTCATTTTTGGTTCGCTTGCGTTGAATTTTGCGTTCAACACATTTGAGTGACCAACCTAAGGGCAAATAATCTGCATCACATTGGATCGAATTGGCTTTACAACCGTGACAAATGTTAGAATTAACCTGCAGGACGGAACTGCAGTTCTGATGACCGACTGATGACTGATTGACGATACAATGGTTCAGGAGTGGAGGGCAAAATAAATTCAAGGGACCAACGACTCTGAACGCATTGTGAATTAATCGCCTAAACTTAATTTCGCTGCAACAATGCTTAACTATTAGTTGGCAGTCAATGTGCATTTGATGTCTAGACCGATACATCCGTATACATTTTTAGGAGAATTCACAGCATATTTGAAAATTTTAGATAATGCGGATTCCATACAGCGAAACTAGTGCTGCTATGCTGCAACGATTGTTGAACTTGGACAACCAGCTATTTCAACATTTACATTAAGCTTATTGTTAAAACAGCTTTTATCTTCTGGCTACGTTTTTGCAATATGCCTTTTATTGGACTTTTAGTTTCTGCTTCAAACCAGGCAGGCTTTGTTAAGCCAAACTAACCGCTTTCTTTGTGTTGCAATCCTGCTATAATTTTATGTAAATTAAAATTAGGGTTATTCGTTGTTTACGTTGTGTATGGTGGGCCGGTGGGGGTGGGAGAAATTTTAGCATTACGGGTTTTAGGACTGCTGCACTGGACCGGCTTGTTTACTTTGGTCTTCCTTGCTTGACCCTAATTACGATTTTAAAAGTATACATATAAGAAATCGAACTCGGGATTGTCTGCATTCAATTCTGTGTTACCTCCTAAAAACATACAAGAAATGTCGGAAATTCTGATTGGAACTTTGTGCTTTGTTAGGTATAAAATTGGATTTTTCTGAATAGTTCGAATATGTCTGTGATTAAAAAATCATATGCGCTTGCTTTGTTTAGAATTCAATGCAGATCTCAATTACTTGTACACAAACGCGTACTTCTAAAATCGTATTTTTGGCACATGCCGCGTTACTTGCCGTGTTACACCTGGCAAGTAACACGAAAGCATAGCTACTGTACCTTATTGATTATATTACTGAACAAGATCAAACAGATTAGTAGTTTTTATCTGGACAAATCGTTCCAGTACAGCAGTTCCAAAACCCGAAATGTTAAATTGTCTTCCAGCCTCACCATTCGTAAACAACAAACAACCTTTCAGTTGCCGTAATTTATATAACTGGAACAACGCATTTTTGAAAGAATATCAATGCCTTGATTAATCAATTATCTCATTTGTTTAAAAAGGAAATGATTTTGGTTCTTTGACCCACTTTGCGCCAGCAAACACTGCACCGGCTCATCAAACAGGACATGCGTCAATGAATGCAGAATCCTTAGCTCCAGACGGAGTTTTCTTGCCACCAATTCCAACACAGGTACGAATTATAATAAATTCCAATTATCCTAAAATATGTACAATTCTAGAAAATGACGATTGGGTGAATAGGCGTCAAACTACATTGAGAACGACCCGTACTTGGCTGATCCAGACACTGCAAAATATGCTTCACAGCATCCGCCATATTTCCATGAATTTCCCCACAAAAGAACTGTGCTTTCCCTGAATGAGCGTCGAGAAGAAAATGGACTGGAGCCAAACATCTTAAGAAGCATACGACCATTCTTTGCATTCTTTGAAATTAACAAGTAAAAAACATCAAAGTTATTTTCAATTTAACTTTCTCTAAAACCAAGCACAATACAGTTGCATGGGATTATGATCTGACAATCTTCGGTTAGAATTCTAGAGAAATAGATTTTCAGCATTATTGAAAGGAAATATGAATAATTTTCTTGACCTAGCTCAACTGTTACAAGCAAAACAAAGCAAAACAAAAATACATTTTATTTATCGTGGCTCTCCCTTTAAAAAATGCTATTCTCTTGTAATTTATTTAAAATGGGAACTAACTATTGAAATGCTTGATTCAGGCGGCGTTGAATTACCTTCTGACAAATTCTACCGCAGAAATGGACAAAGACTAAGAACTAAACGGTTGTACAAAAAATGACAAGAAGTCCGACTCGTTGACAACACTCCCGCACTGATCTTCTGAGGAGCGGAACTGCTAACTAATCTACTAATCGCTAATCTTTAAACAGCTATCAATGAGCTACAAAATAACACATTCTTTATCTAGAAATGACATTTTTTAACTCCTTTCAAATGGATTGATGAAATACACTTTTAATGACAATTTTGCCTTTCTTCATTTTTTTGTTCTCATGAACTATTCGACTAGCTTGATTGAACGTGTTAAATTTTTAGTCTGATTTGTGCTGTTCGGATTCTACACTTTTAACTGTAAAATACGTGACCCTTTGAGAATTGATACTATCTTCAATATGACACGTAAATTCTTGCATTGTTTGTTACGTATTACCCATTAAATTATAATTAAATTGGAGAATAGGGAAAAGCTCAAAATTATTCTTGTACTAACATGGACCAAGTAAGTGAAATTGCCAAATCTTTTGTAAGGAACACAAAAAGATGGTGTTTACTAGAAATGATAGTTCCTTTTGTTTCCAGGTAAAGCCTACCTGCAAACTGAATATTTGTACTAAAACTAACTACTACTAATCTATGCTTAATTCTGCCTTTACACTGTTTTCCCTCCCCCTCAAATCACTTTAAGTTAAATGAAAATAAAACAATAAGAGCTCCTACTCTACGGATTTGGTTCATTGTGGTTGGCTACTTTCCTTTTTCATTGAAACGACGCCATGAATCGATCAGAACATAACGTCGCTTCACTAACACATCTGGTGTGGTAAATCAATATGGTTAACTTCTGTGTATTTCATTTTGTAACCGTATTTTCGCTCAACTTAGCCTTCATCGTTCATAAATATCTCCCACATTCGATTTGTAAATTGCAAATAAGTTGACAGTTTCTGACCCACAGAGTTCCTTTCAAAGGACCTGCCCAAACCCACAAGTTGTTTAATTCTATAAATTCGAGTTAATACTAGACAAAAATTTGGCTTAACTGATCTACATTCTAAATGTTCAGTTTTGTAATGAAATGTGACGGGTAGCAAAATCTTTAAACGCAAATCTGAGGTAAAATGACAGGAAGTTGCTGTAGTGCCACCGCTTGATTGGGTTACCGCATGGTTCTAACAAAATGCTTTCGACTCTACGTCCAAGAGATTTTATTCTGTTCTACATAAAATCGTACGAAGAGAAAACTTCCCATTTTAGATTGATTATAATGCGTACCACACGTAGTCACTTAAAGTTTTAAACTGGAATTTTGAAGGCTAAGTAGCAATGATAGGCATTCTCGAATCTGTCAAATTGGTCATACTTTTGGCCATGGTATGAAGTACTCCATATTCAAAATAAATATTTCTATCAGCTTGCTTGTTTACGGTCAAATTAATTATAAGGATTGCCGTGTTCAGTTTCGTTTTTTAGAGTTTTGCAGCTATATTAAATGTTTTGGGGTTTGTGTCGCAGCCATGGATCACATCATTCGCCATTTTTGACTCAATATTCGCCTTCACAACTGCAAACATCGTTCCCGTTCGACTTCTCGGAGCCATCAGTTCTTCACTATTCGGAACAAATTCAACTGCCAAAAGTATCAATAGACGATCCTTGGAGTATTTTTGGGTCTAAAAAATGATTGCCCATTACTTTCATCGCCCCACCTACGATTTGTGCACCGTGCACACATGACGCAAGACGTCCGTACGAAGTTGTCTGTAGTTTTAAATATTTCTACATGCTCAACATTAGTTTAATCGACCAGCAGTGGTGTGCCATTACGCTGTAAATTAGTGATCCAAGTGCCACTAATGCAATCCAGGCTAAACAAACACTCCAAGCTTATAGTCTCAAGATTATTACTTTTGCGCTTTCGAAATTGATGAAATAAAATATTTAACTCATTTTGCCTATCTTAACTTTCTTGAGTTGATTGACTAGGTACTCAAGTCCAACAATGTTAACGGTTTTTGAATCAAACAAGAACCTGAGTAAATGGGCATACGTAATTCATTTGTGTGTTAAATTATAATTCTGTTAAATTCGGTTTGATAGTTCGAATAGGTTAACAATACTGGACAATGAAATTCAGAATGATTCGGACAAGAAATTGTTAATATTACAGATATTCGAATAATACGAGAGGATGATAGGTCACTTCTTGGAAATTGAAGGTACGGAATAATGGAGACACTCAGAAAATTACTATCGCATGTAACACATGAGTGAGTGGATAATTTAGTCCTTACTGCTTTCAAAATGAGCAATTAATTATGAAATTCAATGCAAAGTATGGCTGACATAGCAATGTGGCTGTACAAACTCTAATCGCATGCCAGAAAATGCTTGAGAAATTTGCTTTGCAATTTGATAGAAAAAAGAAGTGGGAGTTCTTTAGTTAGCCAAGATTTATTGAAAAATGCATCCAAAGAATTTAAATTCCGAACCCAGAGGGAACCGTGCAATTTTGACACGGCTGTTTTGTAAGTAAGTGCAAAATTGAAGCAGTTTCGTGTTAGATAAAATAAAGGTGAAAACGATTTGACAAATACATATGTCAACGGTCAACTAATTTGTAATATTTATGAATATGGTTTACATATTTCTAAACGAAATAAAACGAATTGTTTTCTAACCATTTCACACATTAATTCCAACAAATAAATCTTTTAATTCAATCTTCTGACTCAACCAATTTCTAAAATTCCCAATAAAATCAGTCTTTCGAACGTCTTACAATTAGAGGATGAAATTTCAAATATTACGTCATATGTACAGAAACTATGATTTGTAGGACAGTTAGGATTTAGAATGAAATAGAATTTTCTGGAAAAATTGTCGACATCATTAAAGGTTGCGTCTTGCGTCCACTGATAGAGCAAGGGACTTTTCTAAAACATATTATGGGCCTGGCTATGGCCAGTCTAATTCGTTGGAAGTTCAGGGAAAATCAAACATTTATAAAACAAACCGTTTTCAAACTAAAAATGCCGACAAAACACATCCCGTGGAAGCACAACAAACTCCACTTGACGTCGCATTCGACAACACCGAAGTAAGTCTGGCAGCCTAGCCCTGATCGTCGATCAAAGTGTCGAAAACCGCTGCATCATCACCGAAACAAGTCAATTTGCAATTCAAATCGTCAACTTCGACATCGTCGCCCCTCAAAGGAATGAACTCATCAACCTCATCCTTTTGAATTTGTTCATTTTTAACAATAAGTTGAATTTCTTTGTCGAATATCCGTCGAAATTATAACTACGAATTCAATAAAATTATAATTTAAAACATAATGTTCAAATTAAGAAAAACTCTGGGAATTTTCAGATCGTGTTAGAAATTGCATTGTTTTTAAGATTCATTTCTGTCCTACTTCATATTACTTGATCAATGGCTCTACATTTAAGAGTACATATATTTTATGGTGGATCTACTGCTACTTGTTGTGTGCTTGCTATTTGCTGCTGCATTGAATGAAAACACCAGTTAGTTAAAGCTTGTTTCTTTCGTGAACATTTTCCCATAAAACCATCAACAAGGAAATGTAATGATGAAGTGCCTGAAGCTTCTTTTTAACATTTTTACGATTCCTTTGCCAAAAACGCAGACAAGGCGTTATCAAGTGCCATGCCGTCTAATGCAGAAAATTGAAAATATTCGTCGGCAGTGAAGTCAGAAATGCGATTCTGAACAACCTCCACATTTCTCTATTTGCATGAGGTATACATACACCTGTACACATTTACCTGGCGAAGCTCCTAGTCCATCGCCCTTACTTGAAAATGATAAATGATTTGACAATTTTTACCATTTAACAGATTTAAGAATACATTTTCGAGACATTTTTTTGTTAGTGGCATTAATGGGTGAAATGGGCCATCTACCCAGTCATGCAACTCTTTTTGTTTCGTTTATAAATCTGCAAACCGTATTCATTAGCGATCGCAGCGTTGCGAGATGCTATATGTAATGACCTATGTCGTCCGTCTGATCGGACTCTGGGCAGCACAGTTTTGGACAGATTTGCTCGGGAGGTTGGTACAATG
>JAQGCM010000426.1:0-25923 GCA_034699705.1 Hymenaphorura dentifera | reverse complement strand
GCATAAATTAGGATTGACTATGAATGGATGAAAAGCAGACAGTCATAATATGAAGCTTATCATATACACAGGAGAAGAAAAGAGGGACAGACGGGCCAGGGCCATGGCATATTTCCATTCCTTGGCATTTGGCAATGGCAAAGGAGCTGAAGCGTCATTCACTCCGGGTTTACCGGTTCGGTTCGGTTGAGCTGATGGCATGGCATGGGATGCGGAACGGGGTTGTAAGTTTGTAAATGTAAAGTATTAGCCTCTGGTTTTGGATGAAGTGAGAAAAACAGAACAGAGGCGAGCTAACGCTACGTGTGAAATCGTATCAATCTGAGAAGCATGATTGCAATCTGAATGGGGAGTGGTGGTCGTCCTGGCAGAAAAGGAAAGGCAGATGGGAAGAGGTTGAAAGAGGGAAAAAAAGAAGGAAGAACTCCTTTTCATCTTTCTCTTGAAATGTTCATGTCAGCATGATGACGCCCGCATCTTCTTTTGTCAACTTAAAACCGAGGATGACACTCGAGGCTCCCAGCCAGGGCTACAGGCCCGCCTTCCAGCCTCTCCAGATTTTTATCTAAACACCCAAACTCATGAATTCAGCAATAAAATTTTCAATATTTGTCACCCTCATTTGAGTGAAAAGTGTTTGTGCATTTGGTGAATGGGATTCATGTGAGAGAAGTACGGGCTTGGAGAATATGAGCTGGTGAGGAATGTTTGGTTTGTTGGTTGGTATGAGCATCTGAGCTAAAATAGCTGAATGGCTGGAGATAGTCTGGTCTGGAGAGGCTGGAAGTGATGTAAGGATTGGTGGCGGTGATGGTGGTTTTGTAAGAATTTCTTGTGCTCCTTTCTTGCGGTGTTTGTCCTTTTCTTTTGGTCTCGTTCATCATCTTTTTCTTGCGGTTGGAACGTCGTTTCATTCCTCTTGACTAACTCTCTGATTACGATCATCCAACAGTCCCGAATAAATCAAAAGCATAAGAGAGAAAGTAAAAGTTGAACATGGGAACAGAGCAAGTCATTTCTCCTCGTCGAGGACAGACGAAGGAACGTTTCCGGATGAAATCATTGTCACTGCAAATGACAGTGCGGCGGTGGAAGAGGAGATAAAAGTTGAAGGAGAACAGAGAGCAAAATGACACAAAAATTTCATAAGCGGTCTCTCTGAAAATAAATTATCAGAGCAAAGCATTGCAACTCGTCTATAAATAAATACCACAATGTCAGAACTCTCTTCTCAAGTATTTATCATCTACACTCGCGCTTAGCTCGCTTAGCTCATCTCAGCCCAGCTCAACTCCAAGCTCAGCTCCAAGCTCAGCACAGGAGCTTCGCGTCGGAAAGATGCTATGGAATCTAGAAATCTAGACTCGAGAGTGCAGAGCAATGTAAAGTGTAAGTATTACAAGAGAATCGTCACTCGACTTCCGCTTTCATCTCGTTTTCCATAACCAGTGCGTTGGAATACATTGTGGAACACAAGAAGAACCAAGGTTTCGAAGCTGAGCACAATACAGTAATGCCCATCTCATTATGCCAAGTGGAGAACCACGTCTTCGTCATCTCCAAGTCCTAGTTCCAGCTCTAGATTTCTAGATTTTTAGCTGACTCGCTTTGCTCTGGAGCTTCGTCTCAAATCTCAGCCTCAGTCTCACCCAGCCACCTTCAGTCTCACTTGCCTCAATACCGTCCTCTCCGTCATCTCTAATGATCCATGCTTCGACCTCATTGTCCAACTTAAACTCGGTCGCGAAGATCAACAAAGACGTGACTACTTTTCCCTCTCCCTCTCACACTATACAGTCCAATTTGACTCAACTCTCAACTCAAGTCTCGTCAATTCGTCAAGACTCCCAAACTAAATCTAACCTCCTATTACAAAGGAAGGAACAAGAAGACTCCAACACTGGAGGTAGAAACTAAACCACCAATGTGTACAACCGCAGTCCCTTCAACGACGTCTATTCAAGTACTTTCTCCTCACACTCAAAGTCCCAAGTAAGTCTCCCAAGAACCTGAGCAAAGCCTAAAGGAAACTCTGTATCACAAATGCCAACGCAAGCATACAACTAATAGCCAGCCACCTTTGCCGCAGCCACTAATCTATTCCCTTCTCTTCACATTGATTCATATCCAGAATCCCGCATTTCATCTCATTAAGTTATTTATGAGGAGAAAAGTTTTTGACAAGACGAAACCACCGATTTCCTACAGATTTCCTTCCTACTCTTCCCACACTGCGCTTACTTTCACTTTCTCCAGCTTTCACTCTTCAAAAGATGTATGGCATTTTGTGGCTAAGGTAGGGGTGGGTTCGGGCTGGCGTTAATGACCTGATAAGTCAGCGTGGCTAATGGTGTATTAAAATTAAATTTCTTTGTGTAGGGCGATAAGCCGAAAGTAATTAAGGTAATTAGGCGGCTACATGAGGGGCGGTAGAGGAGATGCTGAGAGTGGCTAATCAAACTTCCGCTGCTGTCACAGGGAATCACAGGAAGGTCATATTCACGGGATACACGGGGACCCATTAGGCATTTGGACGGATCATATCATCTACTAGTCGGAGAAAGATAATAGTTCCAACCCTTTGCAAGTTGGGATTCCGAGCAGAATGAATGTCCAAGCTACGCTCACATAATCTGTAGTCTTGCACATGTATGGCGAAATCTATCTGGGAATGGGTGGGGCAGAGGGGGGAAGGGAGACGATGGCGGGAGAAGAAGCTATTAGGAAATGCGTGTCTTGCCAGGAGAGGCAATCAATCGGTTTCATCGATTTACCATCCGCACTCTGGAAGAAGCCACTCTAATTCAACCCGTGCACTACAATGTATGTGGCAATCCCAGGACCTGGGAGCATCCACTGCTACAATCGAGGGAAGAAGAATAGATCTGAGCGTTGTCGGGTTCCTTATTAATTTGACCTGGTCTGATTTCGATGTGGCATATTCATTTTGGTGTGGGTCTGGGTCTGGTGAGTGACTGGAAGCAGACAAGGGAGCAGTCATGGTCATGTCGGGCATGAGGTTGGACGTGATGCATAAGGATGCGGGTGGTGGAGAAATGACGAAGGAATGGGAGATAATACAAAAGTCGATGGTCCGATTGTTCATTCTTCACGCCTTGATTGACTCAATTCTGGAAAGCTGACTGTCGTTGACCATTGACGTAGAGCTAAATCTTGTGAGAGTTGACATCGATCTGACTTTCTAAGTACCTGACGACAAAGAGTGCTAAGAGTTTTGGATGGAGTTGAATGTCAAACTCTTCAGAACTGGATGAATTCATCCCCATCCCATGCACTCCTCCACTACTACATCCAACTCTCCCTCTCCTTTTATTCTCCATTTCTGCTCAACCAAAAGTCTTTGTAATTCACTCTAATCAATACATCGAGTGCGTTGAGCACAAAGACCAAGGGCTCCACGACGTGATAATTTTCCATTTGTCCTCACCACGACTTTCCCTAGCAGCTCCGACCAACTCCATTGTATATATTTAAAAGTTTTGGACGGATTTCTTTCTTTCTTCTTTCTTTTCTTTCTTCGTTCGACTGGAAATCTGTGTCGGGTCGAGGCGCGGAGGAACGCTTGGGGCATTTAGAAGTTTAGTGTTTCTGATCCGACACAGTAGTTGTTGTTGCCCAGAAGAGGAGAAAGAAGCTGGAAGAATAAAAAAGAAAGGTACAAACTCATTCCTGGTCTTCTGGTCGTTTTCACTGTTTTAGTTTGGTCTAGCGGATGAAGGAAAGGGTTGGCTTGGGTGTATGGAAGTAAGACTATGGAATGGAGTAGAAGTTGTGGAAGGAGACACGGACACACGGAGGGAGACAAAGGGAAGGCTGGAAGACAGAAGAAGGAGAACTGGAGAACACGGAGAAGTCTGTTCTGGAGACAGTGTCGCAATCCTCTGGAAAGTCTTCGTACTCTTGCCATTCGCCCAAGAGCACAGAGGACAAAAGAATAAGGACAAAAGATTTTTGTTCCTTCGTCTTATATGACACTCGACGAAAAGAATGTGTTGGGCTAGGAAGGTTGGTGGGTCTTCGATTGGTTGTTCCAGGAGGAGAGGAGCTGAAGAGTGAGTGAGGACAGTGAGGACTGGTGCAAGGAGTGCAGAGTCTGGGCCAAGAGAGGCACGGAGAAAGCGTTGAGTGAAAGTCTGACTGGAGAAAACAGTTGAGGAGTGGATTCCTAGAGGAGTCGTGCAATGCAATCTAAGATTACATACTTGAGCATTCCAGGAAACCCAGCATGGAGCAAAAGCCTACAAACGAAGCCATTATTTCCAATTTTCACCAAGAACTTCTTCCCTTACTTAATCTATTTATTATTAGACGGACGAGCGAGTTCATCCATGCACTTTAGTCCTCTCCTCTCTCCAAACAAGGAGTCGGTTCCTTTCTTGCCGTCAATGCTTTCCCTGATTCCTACTCTCAACACTCACCCGCTTGTAGCTCTAACTAATGTCCTTTCTTCTCCAGTGTTTATTGTGATTTTCAGAACCAAGTGTAGACATGGCTATTGGCCAGCTAACCCTTACCTGGTATTTGCCGTGAGAAAAAAGACTTCTGGAATTGCTCCGACTCTTACAACGACTACTACTCCTTTACTTACTTTTACTCCACTTGTGTGACTGACTACTTACTTATTTCCTTACACGTGTACATGTGGATTGCATAGAGGAGGAATCGCATTGTATTTTGTAGAGACCACGGAATCCCTGGCTACTAGAGATGTAGTTGTGGAGAGGGAGAATAGTTGGCCGAGGTTTGAGCAGCTCACAACTACTTACTTACGTGCATAGGAAGTACGGAGGAAAGGGCGCTCAGAAAAGAAAACTTTTCTTCTATTTTACATTGCATTGCCAAACTTCCTGACTTTTGGTGCAGAGGGGATGTTTTTGAGGTTTGTGCTGGGCGACCAGGCGACCACTCCAGAGAGCTGAGCACAGAGCTGCACAATACTTTAGTAGGCCTTTTGGATGTGATCTGCGAAGCTTTTAGTGAAGGATTGAGTAAAAATCAGGGACAAGAAGACGGACTCAGTTTGAAAAGAGCAGCTGAGAAGTGAATCTGAACTCTGAACGAGGACTAGGAATGACTATTCTACTACTGAGACATTTGAGAAGCGGAAAGATTCTAATGTGAAGCCATTATTCATCTCTTTAGTGAAAACTTTTTGGAGCTGATGAGTCTTTGAGCCAAAAGAACTGACTGACGAGTTCAACCATTCGAAGTCCTCCAAGGAGAAAGCGAGACTTTCTCTTTCCATTAGACGACTCCGTTGCACCGACCCGGACCCAACTTCCACAAGTTCGTCAGCGCCCAGCAAAGGACTCATCCACGACTCAGTCTCTACAAAAACTCATTCTGTCCTCTTTCTCTCAATGAGTTCTCTTCAAAATCAAGCTCAAATCCATGCAGAGTGCTCCAAGGAAGTCTTCCACCTCTTGACAATTCCGTTCCTTTGTGTTACCTTGTCAGCTCCATGTCCAACTTACCCGGACGTAAGGAATGAGGAATTGATGGGAATGGAGTCTTTTGGTAAAGACTCTAAGACCCCAATAGCTCACACTCTCATTTCACTCTGTCTGTCTGAGCAACGTCAAAATATAGTTGCACGGGTGATAGCACCTGTGAACGTCGGTGAAGTCGGTGTTTGTGACGCCAGCCAAAGTAGGAGCAGTGGAACCCTTGTCTTGTTTCCTTTGTCCTACACACTGCCCTCTCTTCGTTTTGAGGCTCGAATAAATACAATCAACTTCCATTCCCTCACCTCAATGCCCGCATACTAATCAAACATTCATTAAATTCTCCTCGAGTCGAGTGTGCAAACGGCTTTTCTCCAAAACTTTCTATGCATACCCTCAATTATAATAGTGATTCGTTTTCGTACCTCTCCGCTCCCGACGCCAAGGCTTGCTACTTACTATAAGGATAAGGTTCCATCCAACTCTTGGTGCAACAATCCTTTGCCTTTATGACGGCATTATGGAAACAAGTGTGAACTATGAAGTAATGCTCCTACTGCTTCACGTCCAAGCCCTAATCAAATCCACTTCCGAGCGTGATTGTTGATTGGTGTAAGTTATAGGGTAGCGGAAATAGAATAGAAACGATCAATTCTCAGCGTTTGATCCATCCTGACAAACACTCATTCCCTCAATGTACATTTGTTTGTGATGTAGCGCATTGAGCGCATTGCAGTGCCAATTTGTGCTACCCTTGTGCCATGCTCAGTTCCGCCGACACATGTATAGCATCTTCTCTGACATTTTCAGATTTTGCAAATCAACTAACTGCAACCACACGAAACGAATTAGAAGTTTGCGAATCCTGGGCTATGGCTGGAGTTAAGGGACCCCAAGAAATATAGCACCTCTGGATTGACAGTGTGGAGATAGGAGTCCGGGTTCCGGGAATAGGGCGGACTGCCTGCTGGTAAAATAATATACTTCAATTTTGTACAGAGGAAGAAGTCTCGAGTCAAACAGAGACACTTCAAAGTGAACAGTGTCTTCAAAATTGAGTTTTGGAAGCTCGATGCTCGATGAGTGTAAGAGAAGGGATGACAGATGTCAACGGTGAAAATGAATGAATCTGAAGAATCTCTTCTATTTTAGACTTTCAAACTATCTAGCATGACGTCATCTGCTTGGTTTCAACTCCTCTGCATTTCTTCATTCTAACTTCATTAGGGAAAATTTTGAAAGGATACAAATTGAAATGGATAGCAAGGTTCTTTCAATTCTCGACCAGACTAGTAGTTCATGTCGAGATTCACCTATATCTAGCAAATTAAAACACGAGAGCACAAAGTACCTGGCACTTGGCACAGCCTCAACATTTTGGCAGGCAAAAAACTTTCGACTAAAATTATTTCCAACTCTTGATAAATTCCTTCAGCAAAGAACTTTTGTTAGAATTTTTATTCTTTTAGAAACTTGGAGACAAGTGCGTTCTGAGACTGCCGTCGTCGTCGTCGTGATGTAACCTTTGCACTCCTCCCCTTTCCCATTCCCCTCCTTCACAATAGAATTTTCCCTCACATGTCGGCCCTACATTTCGCTAAAAGTTTGTCAACAAGTTTACAAGTTACATTGCATCCGTTTTACTCTTTGAAGCTTGCTTCAGAACCCCAGTCTTTTGTCCATTCATGTCGACCAGATGAAACAACCTGACTGCTCTCACTCAAATGCATACATTCCAAAACGCAAACCAAACATCAATCTGCCCTTCTAAAAATAAAAACACATTTATTAAACACAATGGGCATGACAGAAAAGTGAGATTTGTTCATGCGTCAGACACAAATAACTGTTTATTGAAGCCTTGAAGCTGAGGTCCGGAAGTTGGTCTCTCTGTCTCCTGTACGCCAAACTAATTTAACAGAATTAAGTCGCATCTGCTTAAACCCATCCTAAAATCCATAGCAAGACGCGGATTAGAATGTATAAATAAACATGCCTTTTGTCTGGTGGAGGTGAAAGCCCAGTGAGGACCAGATAGTTCAGGGGAAAAAACGTTGGTAATAATTAATTTTGCTCCTGGGACGGAAATTACAGTGGACTCTTGGAAAGGGTTGGATGTAGGATGAGGAATTGTGAGGCATGGACGTTGGGCAGGGGAAAGGAATTAAAGTAGAAGAGTAAGCAGATTGGATGAGGAAGGGATTTGTAAAACTGATTAGTAGTTAATCTAATGGAAATTCTAAGCAGTAAGGAGTACGCAAGCTATCTGATTGGTTTAATCGCTTTAACAAACCATTGGGATAGGATTTACAGTGCTCGGAAGTCCTCTCCGTCACTAAACCGCAGCGAGAGAGAGTGTTCCCAACAGAGTTGAGGTCTGTGACGCGTGAGAGCCGCGGTTGGAAAATGGAAAACCAGGAACTACATACCATACTTACATTCCGTCGGAGTGTACTCAATGTACTCAATTAGGGATCCAGGAGGGCCATGAGAAGAAATTAGTGCTCATTTTATAGCCTTGTAAATAGCCTGCCTAGAAGAAGGTGCGAATTGATTAAGCTCAGCTTCAGAGCACATTTGGAATTTGGCCTGTATGACTTGTCTAGAGTGGCTGGAGAGTGCGGAGAGTCTAGCAATCTAGAAGGACCTGGAGTACATCCTGAGATCCACTACATATGGTTGGCGTTGATCCAGTAGTGCTAGAGACGCGCTGGAGAAGAGAGTTGCGGGTTGGTTGGCTTTCTCCAGTTGGTCCTTGAAGGTGGGACACATACTCATCTGACCTCATGTGGAGTCTAGACAAGGAAAAATTGGTCCAGGTCCAGGAGAAATGTTTCCAGTGCTAAGTCGACATATGGATGGAGTTGGGAGTTTGGACATAGTTTTTCAGTATTTTCTCCGTGCTCAAGTTCCTCTTGGTCGGGAGTGAGTTGAGGCAGAGAATAATGAAGTGCCGAGATAGTAAGGAATGAAGAGCTGAAGCTGGCAAGAGGAGAAAGTAGAGGAAGAAGAAGAAGAAGTAGGCGGAGGATGGATGGATGGATCAAACATAAAAACAATGCAAACAAAAAAGACTTTAGTGAGCGTGGAGCCCTTTCCTTCCCCATTTGCTTTCATGGAATAGCCAAATTCTGGGCAAATCTTGTAAGTAGTATAGAGGAGAGGGTACCTGGTTGAGGCTATGGCTTACTTTGGCCCACAACCACACTACCAGCTCCCAATACCATTGCATTTCTTCTTTCTTTGGAGCAACTTGAATTTTTGCATATGTACACAAGACGAGGGCAAGTAGATTTGGATGGGTGAGTGGAAACTTTTCTCTTTCTTTTTTTACAGATTGGAGTGAAAGCACGAGTCGAGGATATTCGACACAAGGGCTCTTTGGCGGAGAAAAGCGCTGTTGGTGGATTCATGAAAAGAGTGAAGTATTCATGTAGTTTCGCCAAAACGACTGCGGAGCACGGAATACGTCTTACTCTTTTTTTCAGAATAGGAGAAGGTCGGAAGGATTGGAACTGAGAAACTAGGAAACCAGGAGTTGGAATAGGAAAGAAGATTCGTAGGCCGTGCTCTCTCCTCTCTGCTCTTCGCCGTGGGTTGCGCCCGATTCCTTGCATTCCATTTTCACCACACATCCTTCTTTCCTTGCGGCAATTCCACGCCACGCCAACATTTGAAGTCAATCGTGGCGTGCCGTTAGAGAAATGAAAGAAAATACAACAGCTTTGCAATGCAATCGCGTCCCATTTCAGTTGTGGTGGCTGAAAATGAAATAAGTTGAAAAGGAGTCAGGGACTGTAATCTAAAGAGATACACTTTATCCTTCGTCCTATGTACGTTTGGAGAGTCGAGTGAAAGCTCTAGTCATTCCAGGGCTAAACTTGAGTTTGCCACTTTGCCAGCCATTCCTTGAGGTCCTCAAAGTCCTGATGTTGGAATGCTCTGAATGCCGTGAATGCTGTTGAGCCAGTTGAGCGACCGTAGTTTAGTTCAGGTAGAGAAGAGTAGTGGTGACATTTGGTGAAATTGAGTTGGACTCATGAAACGACGGGGAAGACCATTGACGGGGCCAAGGCAAACTGCCAAATAAATCCATCATTTGTCACTCGCCCTGATGAAAAAGAGGGCTCCTTTCTTTTTTATCTCATCTAGATTGAACATTAGCTCTTGTCTGTCGACTTCGATTTCTTTCATATCTACCTATCACTACTCCATTTTCCATTAAGATCACTTACTTCCCTTTCGAATGATCTCTCCTATGAACTCCTATCTTGTAGTCCTCCTCTCACATCCCATGTTCCACCACCAGCTCACTCTCATCCATTCATGAACTTGGCTCTTGGTCGGCTCGACCTAAGGCTTCCAGTCCAACCGCAGTCGAGGGTCGAGCACTGCTCAGTGTGGATTCGCATTATGTCCAACCCAGTAGTGGATTGTGCATTTGAATGCACAAAAAGGAGAGAGAACTTTGATTGTGAATATCACAACGCCTACAGTGTTTGAATTTAGTTTGTGGTGGTAGAGAAAGGAATAGAAGGGTACAAATAAGGGTAGATTCCGGGCTGGATGGAAGGAGTAGTCGGTCGTGGGATTGGGATGGGTTAAGGTTGACAGGTTTTGTATGTGTTTTTGTGAGTACCTGCGTGCGATGAAGTTAGATTTAGCCGTAAAGATGAGAAAATAGTGGAGGGCTGGTGAACTCATCTGTGGAAGCTGAGAGACGCGAAAGAGGCGGAGTGCAGATTTGTGTCTCTCTTGACTCTAACGATCTTCTGTTACTGACATCGAGAATTATTGCGTGCGATTCCTTCCTTTGTTTCCGTATTATGGGGCTACAGACTTTTAACGATTTTCATAAATCATCACCGGATGCATTATTTTCCTCAACAAAATTTCCCTCGGTTTTAGACTATGGATTTATAGTGCAGGCATAATACAATATCTGGAATGAAATGCTTCCATTAGAGCCCCTTAATCCACACTGGTCCACACACACACTGCACTCCACTGCTCCACAAAACACAACAAATTAGCTTCTCTTATTTGACTTTCGCCATGGCTTGGAATGGCAGGGGAAAGCTTGTCTTCCTTTTGTCTTGTCTTCCATGCATTTCACTCAGCGCCTAGCTCCTAGCTGCCATGGCTTTCCATACTTTCCAATCTTCCAAAATCCAAGCATTCGCACTGAGCAGACTGCACTGCACTACTCCAGTCTCCAGTTCTAAAGGAATGGATCCGCGGACATGGACATACGGAAAAGGCTCTCCTCGCCAACTCTTTTGTCCATAAGTGATTTTCTTCTCCTTCACTCAATGGCAAGTCGTCAGCATTATCATCTCATGAATTGAGGCGAGAGAGACGACTTTACTACAACTATCCCCTTTCCTCAGTCCCTACATAGACAAACACACCGAAAAAACTGCTCTGAAGCACCCGAATGAGCATCCGAAAAGACGTATAAAATGACAGGCAATCCGAATCAGATGTGAACAAAGTGTCTTCCTAGTTGGAGGAGCGGGATTGCCTTGGAAAGGGTGCCCATGTCATGGAGAGTTCTTGAAGCTCAAAACTCAAGAGTTCCTTGGATTCATCCATCCTCCTCTTGTTCCTTCCTTCCACCTCTCCACACACACAAAAATGCACATATCAATCTAGAAGTGAATTTAGGAGGAACTTTCTTAGTAAGTATTTTCCTGGCATCCCGTGCGGTAGAGTCACACACAATTCAGATTCAGATGCGTTTTGAACGGCACAAACATAACCAACCACCCAGCTAGCGTCATACAGCCCCGCTCATGATGGATGTTTGATCGCTACTCAATCAATAGAACATCTCTCTTCCAGAAATCCCTCATATCCTTCTTAACTCTAAAAACTCAGATTCCAAGTCCAAGTATTTCCTCCAAACATAACATAACTCGTAACTCGCCTTTCATCATTCACTCGCCAAAAGATACGACCTGGAGATGTACATTACACGGATTTTTCTCTCCGATCCGAATCAACTCAACTCTGCTCCAAGAACCAGAAAAAGGAGAAAAAATAGCGACAATGAGTGCTCGAGTCAGTCGAGTCTTCTCCAGCGTAGGATTTCGATTTAAGAATGACGAATGGAACCCAAGAAAAGAGGAGCCCAGTTCAGGAGTCGTACACAAACATCAAAGTGAGCACATGTCAAAACCCGTCAAATTCTTGCATTAGTTTCCATAACTCGGGAATCAAATGTATGCCTGCTAGTAAGTTTAGTGGAGGCATGACATTTGCCCTAGCTGGTGGTTCCTATGCTGCCTATGCTTATATGAATGCGTTGGACTGGTATTTAATCTAAGTGATAAATGAGTAAGAAAAAAGTGAAGAGGACGACAGAGGAAGTGGATGGGTTGGTTTATGCAGAACAAAGGCTAGGAACTAGGAACTGGAGTTAGCGGAGAGTTAGCAGAGCTGGAGGTGGGTGTTCGGGTATTTGGAACTTTTTGGACTTGAGAGCATAGAATAGCACGGAGAATTGGAGAAGGTAGTAGAGGAAGTTTGGAGAGGAAAGGGAAAGTTGTAGGTATGGATCGACAGGGAGTAGTGAGTCGTTGGTTGGACGGAATGCCGGTTTGTTTAATGCTTTGTTTTGAAAGAAGAGACCAAGTTGAAATCCATTCTGTTAAATACATACTTTATATGTTCAGGGCGAGAGTGTCTCTACGTATTTACTATTCTAGTTATGGCTCCCAAGTGTATCCCAAGCAGTAAATCGGGAAGCGGAACACAATGATTGACTTTGATTTATTTTCAACTTTCACTTGTCCTTAAGGTGTAGCTCCTACATTTTCAACCCAGAGTTCAGCTCAGTCATCCGACTCTGTCAGCCCTATTTATTTGTTCATTTATTAATTGTTACAACTCTAGTGCCCTCCCTCAATGAGGTCAGGCTGAAAAGGGCTAAATTAAAACCATTCTGAGTCGCTTATACGTACGTATGTGCGTTCCAAGTTTTAGTCCTTCCCTTATGCAATTGAGGGCAATCAGAGTCCAAATTTCTATAGAATGTCAGAAGCCGTAGCAGTCTCTCTGATCATTATATTTAAAGTAAAACACTTGAAGGGACAAATGCGCTAGTTCTCGACGCAAGTTGGCCTTTCACAGCTTCCATGAAGCGATGGCTATGGAGCCTCGTCTCACTTTCACAGTGAGAGAATAGGCAGTTGAGGATCGTTTCATGCCACGCCAAATCCGGGTAACAACGACAGAGTTGGTCTCCATGAATATTCTGCTCTCTTCTTTTTGTGCATTTGCTCCAACACAATTAAAGGCTGTCTAAATTACGACCTGACTTGTAAAATTGTTCCGCTCCACATAAATGTGTGTAGGGACAAGCTGTGTCTTTCCACTTCAGTACTATTAACTTGAAACTTCAAAAAACATAGAATGATAGCAAGTTCTTCTAGACCGGCAGACAACTAGACCGAATTTTCATTTCCTGTTGAAGTTCTACAATTTCAGGACGAGGATGCATGGATGCTGGAGTAGGAAAAGCATCTTATCAACTTGGCAAGACTATGGGTCTCTCTCTCTCTGCAAAACGTACGGAGGACGGGACACGGACACGATAACTTAAAACTCATGCGGTAGAAAAGTGCAGAACACACTTTCATCTGTGTCTCTAATGTGCATAGATTATACGTGGTGCACTTTCATTTAAACATTCCACTCTCTAGCTTTATATTGTGAGAAGAAACTTTTAAAATTACGTTTATGGGGAGAGATGGAAACTGAGGAACACTACGTACGTATGAACAGTTACGGACCACGGAGTTGGATTTCATATGTACAGATAACAAGAATAACTACCAACCAACCATCTTGAGCAAAACGTCTAGTGATGCTTTCTAGGATTTCTAGATATTCTCTAAACCCAGCCACTATCATCAGCACTACTACTGCTTCTACTACTATGTGCACTTTAAATTTGTAACGACGCAGGGCGCTGGCATTTTCTAACAAAATCTTCTGTCAGCCTATAAAAGACATTAATTCAGGGCGCGCCGGAGTAATGCTCTGAGCGACTCTTAAGAAGATTAACAGTGAAATGTGGATGACAACTTGAGTTGGCCTTGGTTGGATATCCTTTCCTTATGGATTACATTCCCCGGAACCTTCCTTCCGTGAAAGTCGCAAACGATCACTTCCAAAAACTTGGAATCCTTCCTACTTATTACGGCAGATCCAACTCTCATCCGAACTTCAAAAATGTACACCTAGTTAGCTCAACAACTAACAACGCAAGACGTAGAGTAAAGGAACTAAAATTTTTGGTTTGTTGAAAGCAGTAAATTCGATATCTGAAAAGGGCTAAAATTTGCGTAATTAAATTGTGCACTCGAGATGTGCTAATTCAGGCTGGGTCTCAATGTTCCGCTGGCCATAAAATATAGAGGAGTAGCAGGGAAGTCTTAATGTGAAGACCGTCCTGAGTTTCCTGAGGTCTCGTGTAAAACCATGATTAAAACAATCTCCTGTGAGCGGATGACACGAAAGTTGAAAATGCCCATTTGTCAAGAAAATGTTTCAGCTTTTCCTTTTAATTGGGAAAATAAGATGTTGCCGTGAAAGTGATTCATTAAGTCGGGAGTCAGAGTGATAAATTTCCAAGAATTCACTTGTAGAGTTCTCCTCTCTTGCAGGGTGTAGCTTGCGTTGGGACTGGAGAGAGATATTTTGTGGTCTTGGCATCGTCATTAGCAGAATCGACACTGGAAAATTACGAGGCAGGCTTGTATGAAGGTTTGAAGAATTCTTGCCCTGGTTAAGAGGATATTAGTCAGTTGAGTTGAGTTCCTTGTGTTGGAGTATGGAGTCAGTAGTCAGTTGAGTGTTTTGGGGTTCTGGTCGTCTTATTATTAGTAGTAGGGCTGGAAACAAAATTTTACCTCGTCTGCACACGGTGCAATAAATCATGATCTGCTCTCGAGTCATGTCGAGGCAACCCATGGAGCCAAATCAGTAAAGTGAAAGAAAGAGCACCATCACCGGGAACATGAAAGTTTTGTGTTTGTATTTCATATTTACCAGTCCTCCTTGTCCCAACACATACATGAACTGAACCTATCTGCCACTACAACTGCTATACGGACCTTACGTACATTTGAATCAATCCAACATTCTAGGATACTACAAATGCGTGTTTGTGGAGAGAAAGCTAGAAATGAAGGGGAGAAAGCAAGCGGAGCCTTGGAACGTAATGCACTATCGTGACCTATTTGTGTGTCAGAGTTAGGAACCAATGTTAAATATAATTGGGAGCGCTTTCTTTTCATATTTTTCATGTGCCTACTCGACTCAAACTCTTGGCTACGCCTTGCTAGGAGTTGAACTAGACTAGCTAGCTGCTTGACTCCAGAGACTAGTGACTGACTAGAGAGTGCATTTGAGTTTGGAGATGGTTATGGTATGGGAAGTGCGTCAAGAAAGTGCTTTTTATGAAATGAAAGAGTTTACCTAGTTAAGGAAATCACCATATATATCCATCTGGAAGATTGGATGAATGAGAGAGAGCAGAGAAAGTAGAGAAAGTAGAGAAAGGCGGAGATGGAGAGGAAGGGAACGGCAGAGTCTAGCCCAATTCTAGGGCAAACCGAATGGAAGTTGGAGTTAGAAAGCAAGGAGAGGAAAGGAAAATTGATTCCTTGTCTTTCCTCGACAATTTCTTCCTTTAGCTCTCTCCTTCCAATCAATTATTATGTCCTCCTCTTCCTCTTTTCAAATAAATCTTCGGAATGGCACGTCAAGTCTACGTCTAGCCAGGTAATTAAATCTTAGCATTCCCAAATTAAATACTTACCAATGACGATTTCCCACCGACATTAAAAGTTAAAGTCACACGCAAGCATACTCAGTGCGAGAGAGAGTTGAATTGAAGAAATAAACTGGTTCAATTGACCATCTCCCCCAAAGTCTTTACTTCACAACCCTCTCTACAACTCTAAAACCCTGTTTTATCTCCCTCATCGTTCCTATCGCCATTTCGGAAAATCTAATTTGTTATCAGGGTCTCTTTGATGATGATGGAGTTATGGGTGGATCCCATCAACGAGCCAATTTTTTGCCCTCCTAACTTCCTAAGTGCAAAAGAAAGATTGGACTCGGGCTCTCTTACTGCCACCGCCTCCGTTCCCGTCCCCCTTGAGGAAGCTCGATTTGTTGCTCGTAAAAGAAGGGAGCAACGAAGGGAAGGGAGGATTTGTGGACATGGCCAAGGAGGAAATAGATAATCGGAAGGAATTACAGGTGTGAAGTGTGCCAGTCTAAAGTGTCTCTATATTTGTTTGAGGAATTGGAAGTTGACAGTTAGAAAAAGACTGAGAGTGAATGCCTTTGGTTGTTGGCTTGCAGTGTTCTGAGTTTCGCATTCTGTCGGTTTGCTCTGGCCACCACGGTTGAATGGGTGGGAATGGCTTTGAGGGTAACGGTTTCGGTACGGAGAAGGCTAATGGAAAACGGCGTGTCACTCTGGCATAGTGGAATCATGGAATGGAATGAATGGCACTTGGAAACAGAGCCCGGTAATGTAGTCTGTAGTGTAGCCCTTGCATTCAGAGTTTATAGATAATTGCGAAAGTTTGAGCTGAATGAGAGGACGATCCATTTTAATTTGAAGGAGTTGGATGATGATAAACTCAGAGGAGTGTCGGAGAAACAGAAGGATTTGATCAAACATTTCTCTTTCTCCATCACAATCTGCTATCCAGCCACTACTCCTACAACTCCTACTTTTACTTCTACAACACAAATTGTACGGAGTTTAGCAAGTTGGTTCCGGGCATCAGAAGCACCAGAGAACTCATTCGTACATAGTTAGCTCTCCGTCAGTGGCGTGAGTACCGTCCCACACTCCTTCTTCTACTGTGTTTTATGATGAGCCTAGACTTTCCGCTCCCAAGTAGTCCTTCCGCGGCTGTGGAGGACATATAGGTCTCTTACATATGTAGGACTACATCTAATTCAATTAGTAAAGTTTATGTTGTAACTCAGAGCCATTAGAAGAAGATAAGAGGCGCCCTTGACTTGGCCCTATGGCATATACTAGTCCCAGTCTTCTAGTCCAGGCCCAATGGATTCCAGTAGTACCGGGAAGTCGTCTAGTCGCCCGTTCTAATAGGAGAGCTCCGGAGAAAGTTGCTTGGAACAAGACCTGGGCTTCTGTGTGAAAGTGAAAGTATGCAGGGAGAAAGTAATGGAAGTATCGGAGGATGGAGAATATGAGGCTTCATGCTGAGAAAACTTGAGGAAAATGTCCCATGGAAAATAGAATGAGCGGATAAGGAGGATGAAGATGCAGGCAAAAATATGTCCGTAGGGAAACTTCTCAAACATCTAACCATTCATCCCAGCATCAACGCTCCTCTCCACACCAACTTCCACATCATGTCATCATAAATAATACCGACCAAAGACCCAGTCTCCTCGCTAACCTGAGAGTCCAAAAAATAATACTGCCTACACATTCTATTCCTTCACTTTACCTACCTCACCAAAAAATCTAGAGCCAACAAAAAAATATACACCGTTAACTTGGCTACCTCGTTCTACACATCCGATCCATCAGCTAAGAGCATCGCCGGCCCCAACTATCATTCTACCAACAGATTGAACAGATATAAACTCTGACTAGAGAGAAAGTAAAAAAAAAGCAAAAATTGTGTAAGGAGAGCTCTTGGAACCGTTGAAGCCTTCATTCCTTCATTCATTCAGCTTCGCAAATCCTGTTTCCAGAGGATAGGGAGTTGTGTCTCAATCAACCTTATCCTGATTGTACTTTGTTGGATCATATGAGGAGCTCACTTTATAACATCAAGGGCCTAAATCCTTTTTAGAGACATTCATAGTCCAAATTGAATGCAGTCTCATCAGCCTGTCTCACGTAGAAAGCCCCTATTCACAAAACTTAATTCAATCAGGTGCACTACACTCTTGTCACACAATGAGTCTCCCAAGACTTTCAACGACACTCATTATTTCAAGCGGAATACCTTAAATACTTTCACCTTCCCTTACCCGTCTTACCCATCAACTCGCAATTCTCACATCACAATCTCCACCTACATTTCCATTCCAGACACCAACGCAGCGCTCGAATTCTGAGTAGCAAGAGCAACTGAACGAATGAATAGCCGGCCTTAAACCCCACCTGTTCAATTCATCGTGAGTAGGTTAGGTTCGCTTGTTCATGAAGATTGCAGAGTAGAGCAACAATAAATGAACAGTTGAGAATGAGATGCTTAAAATAAAAGTGACCTTAGTTCATACTTTTAATACGTCCCACATGATTAGAGAGTTGAATCCAATCAGATTCAGGTAGTTTTACACAAAGAGCACATCATGATCATAAACAAAGACAATTTCTTCAAAAGATAGCTTTTACATTTAACTAAAAATATCTTACAAGGGGTACACATTAGTTGCATCAAGAATTCAGCCAAACATTCTTTCGCCCACCCAAAAAACTGATCCTAGGATACAGTATGCGTTTCTTTGTATACGTAAATTTTCGGGCGATCGAAAAATTTTCCTAGAAATTTGAACTTTTGCAGGAGAATTCCCAAGAATTATACCGTTCTGAAGACAAATTGAAACTTTGTGCTTGAATGTTTAGATGCATCTGATGTGTTTCCTTTTTGAGGAGCGACAAACGCGTATCGGAAGCATTCAATCTCACCTGAATAAATACTACTGCAATTTGCAGTTTACAATTTTATGTCATTCGTATCTTCGAACAGTATAAAGTAAAAGCTACTTCCTGGATAATTTGCAAACAAATGTAGGTTATGTCAAAAAAGCGGAGGGAATTTAACAGAAGCTTTGCTTTGCACCATAGCCTTGCGAATAAAAACATTTCTTCCGCGTCTAGTAAGATATTCTTTCTAATGTGATTGGGAACGGAACGCCCAAGCACTACATACAACTGTCCGAGCGATTTTAAATATTGGGCTCATTTCTCAAATTTCTCTCTGATCCAGTTTGAGCAAAAATTCTAAATGCAATGAAATTTTGGAAAGCAATAGTACAGCAGTCGAAAAATGAGTTACCAGTTTAAATAGACTCATCAACCGTTGGGATTGAATTACCCAGGAATAAAAATCTCCGGAAAACATACACCCAGGGTTATGTATTTATAAGATTAAGGCACCATTCTGAGATTTCTTTCCGAACTTGGTGGCCACTGTAGGAGTGTTATAATTCTTGAGTTTTTGGGAAAATCTTATCATATGAATAAATAAAATCGTATAATTCTAGTATTGTGGTTTCCCGTCAAACCAGAATTTACTACACTCCCACCGTTGGCTACATTGCGTGAGCCATGAAATTACTGATACTCATAAATACAGCCAAGTCAAGAACAATTTAGCTTTGGACGTTGGAAAGTTAATGTGTACCCAAGGTAACTCAATTTTCTTAACTATTCTATACCAAGTGATTTCTAGCGAATTCTAGTGAGCCCAACATTCAAGGGTAAAGACAATGGTGAATAGAATTAAAAGTTTTAACTTGCCAATTATTAAATGCAAACAATAAAAATAACACAAGTAAATTAGCTAACCGTTAAATTCCTTGATTTGAAATGCAATCCAGCTTACTTAAACTATATGACGCCTAGTGATTTGCGAAAATATTGCAGTCGAATCCTTGCAGTATTTTACTTGCTCAACTGGTAGTTAAACGAATCCAATGTCCAACTGATTCATTTTAAAGCCAATATTGCAACTATTCCAACGAAATGTACAAATAATTTTTGAAAAGAAACTAAACTCCCGAGTTCAGTTTTCACTTGTGAATGCCCAAAAGAGTCGTTAAACTTTAACGCTTGTTCAAGGTAAGGCCAGATACGACTATTAATAAGATTTTAAGCTAATTAATCAGCATTAATTAGTCTGAATATGGTGGTGGAAGTGTTCGAAACAAATAGAAATGTTTCAGTACTTGGATAGCAGTCTGACATGATTGCCAGCCAGATCGCGAGCGATTAAATTCAATATTTCGGCCAATAATTCTGTTTACCTAAAGAATCTCTTAGTATCAGTTCTAATAATTTCTGTAATTTCTATTTTTCGTAGAACAAACGAGAAAGTTTAGATTCTCGATTTGGCTAAAAATGATTTCCAGCATTTTTTTACAGCCACCAACTCTAGCTAAAATATGAACGGAACATTCGGAAGTGTGGATATTCTCCCCTGTCAAATCAATTACGGAAACAGCTTGAATATAAACTAATGTCTTTTTTATGTCTGATCCGAATCATGAAAAACAGCAATGCAAGCTTGGATAAAATCTGTCAAAGTAAAGTTGCAATGTCCAACAGGACGCTATTGTTAAAATTCATCAAAGTCGGTAGGCGCGCACGGCGTAGGAATATTTAAATCGCAAGGCTTCGGTGATCGCAATGTTTCCAAAACGAATACATACTTAAAACGTGCATCAACTTAATAATAATCGTGAGTTGGTAAAACCTGAATAATGGACATGTGGGTCAACCAGCACACTTAAGACTTGCTTTCACTTACAACAATGAAAAACCGAGCACTTGTCACGTGCCTTGTGACAGCCACGACTTAGAAAAAGATTAAACACAACAATGAATGCAGTTACTTACGAGTACACAACATATTACAATTTGCTTCTCGAACACAGTAACAAATTTTGTGATAATGGTGTTGGCATTGGGACTACTTGCTCCAAACCCTTATAGTTTGGTTCTACCCGTCAACAACAATTGCTCTCTGCCTGGTCTTCCTCTAAAAGGGTTAAGGGCGTTGGGTGTAGAAGTGTGCGAAAATACTTGAACAATAATATTCCTTCACATTACATATCTTAACCATGATAATTTAAATCTTTGCATAGCTTCGCAAAACCTATCCTGTAATCTGTACTCTGTAATATATTCTGTATTTGCATCAGTGTGTATGTATGTTATGTAAAGTTTTGTTGCCTGAATAAGTCTATCTCCATTCCTTACATTCCACGAATCTGCCTTACGTGTCGGTATATTGAAATGCTTGATCCAAAACGGCACTCAGTTCACAGTTTGGACTCACGGGTCCAATTGGAGGTGCTGTCAAATGTACCCCAGTCTCTGGTGATATTTGTAACAAAGGAGAATTTTCGCCCATGCTTCCGCCTCCACTCAAACTCCCATTCGTCACACTCTCAATCAGGTCAAACGAGTCCTGCGGATCCCACGATGCAATGCTCCTTGTACTCTGTAAATAAAATATAACGTTCAAAATCAGGAATACCTTCCTCAGGCACGCAAGGAAAATCAATCCAGAATGCACCCGGAATTTCACCGAGCTCTGGTTTTTCCTTATCAAATTTGGCTGACGAAATATTGCCATATCTAAATAAAATCTTTGCATAGCATAGTGAAAATAGAATTCCCTATATGATTCGACCACGAATTTATATTCGCATCCTTTTCCAAAATTTTATAGCTGATTTCTATACCGTTTCGCTTAAATTTTCGTACGTAGGCAACCAGTTAAGTCGTCTTTCTTTGTGTCCACTGCTACTAACTTGACTGGTGTCAGTTTACTTAATTAGTTCCAGCGTTAAGGGGTACAAAATGAGACATTCGTAGAAACAGATTTTGGTGGAAATTTTGGTTTTGCATGGGGATATGGCTGGACAATTTACTCCTCTTAATTGTTGGGCAGTTCTAGCAAAATCCAAACAGCTGAAACTACAACAAACCTGAAGAGCGTAGAGAAGGAAGCTCCGATCTGCCGCTGGTGTCCACTCTCCTTTTGACAACGCTTGTTCAAATGGGTCCAGGTGAGTGGAGTGGACGTAACCTCCAGCAGAAGAATTCTGTACTGAAGTAGGCATCGAGTGCTGTTGTTGTTGTTGACCGCCGGAATGACCGGGATACATGGGCGGAGGTTTTTCCATGTGAATATATTCTCGGGCTTCATTTAGTTCATGTGACTGCTGACCAGTAACCATAGGCATCAGATTTTGTTCATACATAATGTTGGCGGGAGAATTTCCACTCATGTTGTGGTAACTATTGAGACTCTGTTGGCTGTGAGGGTTAGAGATTTGCTGCATTTGCTGTGTTTGGTGGAGAGGCAGAGGCGGTGGTGGCGGATTTAAGGTCGTCAGACTATTGTTGCCAATGCTTGGCGCAGCTGATGTGGACATTAAGTTGGTCCCATGGTTCGAATTCATCGACGTCTGAGGTCTGCTCCTACTGTTAGCCGCCGCCGCAAGTTTCTGTGCTTCTTCTGCGTAATGCTTTTTCCACGTTGTGATATACAATTTCATTTTGTCAAGAATGAAATCGGGCACTTGAAAGCCTTTTATATCTTCATAATTGATGGTCACGTTGAGTCTAAATTTCAAATAGAAACAAATTTTGAGGTGACCGTATAATTTTCCGAGTTGCAAGTACAACATAACTTAGAAACTTAAACTTTTAATTCTATTAAGTCAATGGAGTGTCTGATTTTTTTTTTTAACTAAATTATCCTCCACTAACTGAAATTTAAAAAAAATCGTATTACTCACTTGTTATCTCTAGCCAATTTCTCAATATCATCTAGAAGCATTATGTACGCTCTTCCTCCCGTTGCAGGCATTAATTTGTTTTTGGACAACCATTCCTTATCATCGACATCACTGGCGTATTTAAAAAGGCCAGGGTGCTTAACGTAGAGTCTGAAAAATCATTAGAAGTTAATTCAAACATTCACATACAGTTTATAATATCATTTCATGGAATGTGAAATAGAAAGTTACCTCCCCCTTGTTTGTGCAAATCCAAGTGCTTTGTTAGCCCTGCAAAGAAAAATATTGTAAAAATGAAATATTAGACAATGAAACGTACTTCGGAATTCGGATTTGATTTGAAAATCCATTGAACAATTAAATTATCACTCACTTGGCTCCCATGATAAACAGAGTGTCTGTTGACAACCTGCTTACTTCCCAATTAGCTACATGTTTTCTTGACGGACCGGACGGCTTTTTTGGCTTATTGGGGGTTGCATTAGCGTTCGAGTTGGCTGCAGAAGAATTATTAGCAGCAGGACCGGAAGTAGTGGCCGCACCCTTATTATTCGACTTTTTTAGCTTTTTGCTAGCATTGGACATCGAACTAGCTTCAGAGTCTGTGTCTGACTCTCGCTTCAAAGTGAAGGAAGGGCTCTGTAAATTAGACACAAATAAATATGAATATTTGTTAAACGTATAACCGAAAACATTGCAAATGCAAATCCCGATCCCTTGGCTGAAGAATTAGGTGAGCAATGGCATTGTCGTGGTTTCGGTTTCACATAGTTTGATGGATACATTACTTACTGCCCAAACTCACTGCGGATCAGTGAGATTATTGAAATGTTCAAGATAAATTGTCCTTACCGTAAGGGGAAGTTTGATAGAGTCATTTGTAGTCGGTTTGACGCTTTGGTGACTACTCTGATAATCTGTACTCTCGGTTGGTTCTATTGCACTTGATGGGTTACACGGCGAAGGGGACGGAGTAATGGTTTGGATCGGGAACATTTTCTTAGCTTCCTCAAGTATTTGACGACACATACTGTGGATATGGTCATCTGTGACTGATTCCAGACCCGAATTATTTCGGATGTTCTCGATGCTTGGCTTGACATAACCCTGAAAATTTAAACAAACGGTGCTACAATATAGAAAGTTGGAAAACCTTGTGAAAAGTCTTAATACTCAAACCAGATTTCGCACGCTAATAAAACCGGAACTACAACCTGCCCTTATTAAATTGACCCACATTTAATGAAATGCCTAGCTACAGATCTGTAGTTGGCACATGGCAAGCATAAGCATAGACATCGTAAAGAACAGCTGGCTGGCATTCAACTCCTCAGCATCCATGGTTTTTCGAAGGCACAGGCTTGCATACAGTCGAAAGTTTTTTGTTTTGAAATTACAAGGTATTCGTCAATTTCGTCATTATTCAACTAACTTCAAGTTAGTCAAATTCCTTATCAAAATTATTAATCAAATTGAAAGGTGTGGGTCGAATAGAAGAGTATAGTCGCCCTCGTGCGTAGTCAAGCTTTCGATAAAATAATAGTCAAAATGAAATAACTTTAAACTATATTCGCATATAAATTCAAAACAAAAATATTTCTCAGGTCACGTCAACTATTTACAAGTTCGAGAAGTAACTTTCTGCTTTCTCCGAAATACAATGAATGGTCAATTTTGTTCAACAACACTTCCAATAAAATAATGTTCAAGTCCTAGTTAAAGTCGCCTAAACACGCGAAACTCGCCAAAGATTCATGATAATAATTATGTGGCCTTACGTCAATGAACTTGCTGATGACGTCCTTGATCTCAGAATTAATTTTCACTTGCAGATTCTGACGGAGAAGGTCCAAGGACTTGGCCGGTGTAGTGTAAGACATGGATAATTTAGAGGAGCTCGATCCCGTTGATTTATTCAAAGGTGGTTTCAAAATACTCAAGTTGTACTGTCTCATATTAAAGGGACTCTAGGTCAAAAATAAGGACACAGTCAATACCTGGACTCCAACAATAAAATTGTAAATGGTAAAATAGTTCAACCATGAAATGCCAAAATATTAGTAATAGTCGGAACGGAATCAAATTTAATTATCACACTCATTCGGCTAGTCGGTCACCGCACGGCACGGCTCCATACGATCCACACGCAACTCTAGACCCTAGTCTAGTATTTCACTCAATTCACAATTAGCCAGTCCCGTCCGTGGTGTGAATGGTGTTGGACGAAAGTAAGTGCAGTTAGGCCGAGTTTACACTACATTCCGTCCGTGCACGCACAATTCCGCGGGATTGCTAGCGACTCGGATTAACTAGCGACTCGTCGTGGGTGACAATTAAGTTGGTCAACTTACTTGGGCAAGGGTCAAAGGTGGAGGAGTCAAGTCTAGCGGAAAGGGGTTAATTGCTGCAAACGTTTTTTACCCATTCGGACGGAAGTCCTTCCTCAGTGTCAATGACCATAACCCATATGCACTCAGCCAAATGCTGGAGCTGAGTGTGGAGTGCTGGCGGATGACCGAGAGGTTAAAGTGGTGCAAGTGTACAAGTGGTGGAGATGTTGGTTGACCTGGACCTTAGGTGCTCTCTTCGGAGGTCACACTTTTCACACTTTGCCTTGGTGGTCACTCACTCACTCTTCTTTACCACTTCCACATATTGTGCTCAAATTTCACTATTTCACTCATCAATTCTTTTTTTGGTTGGCTGGTTGGTGCTTGCAGCTTGGTTGGATAGCCTGGCCTCTCGGCACTCTCCGCGTCTTGCTCCCTTCGCCCTCCCTTCACAGGCCTGCTCACTATGCGATCACCTATGCTGTCCGTCCGTCCGCCACCACCACGACTGCTGCGACTACTACTTTCACCAAAAACCAACCCTGCCTGCCTGCCTTGAGCCCTCTGGCGCTCCGCTCTGCTCTGCTCTGCCCTGCCCTGCTATGCTCTTCACAAAATTGAGGCAGATGCTCGGCATTTGCATCGCAGGGCATAGCGCAAGGAAATTTTTTTTGAATTTGGAGCTGATGCACTGAGGTTGCTCTGCTATGGAGCGGTGAGGGTATTCGGTATGGTGGTGCTTTGGTTTTGGGCTGCTTTGGTTGGGGCTCAGCAAAACATCTGATGCGGGAGAGGAGGGCAAGACGCAGGCGTGGACTCGCATCCACATCACGCCGCCCGCCCCACTTCCGCTTCCCGCAACGCAGCCCCGCACTTCCCTTTCCATTTCCACCACTTTGAAATGTGCACAATGCACAATTAGGATTTCAATTCCAGCTGCACGTTGGAGCAAGCAGCACATTGCTCCGAACTCTCTGTACCTACACATCCCGCCCCATCCTCTGCTCACCGGGGCTTGAACCCGGCCAACCAAACTATACGTTGACGTCCAGATCCACATTTGAGAGACTCAGAGGCAGCAGTGTTGCATTCCACGAGCAGAGCACGTCACGACTCAAGACCAAACCAATTTTAATCTTAATTGCTTCTTTGATTATTTGCTTTGATTTAAGGTTATCAAAGCAAACGAAAGAAAGAAGAACATAACTTTGAGAGAATTGAATGAAAATCCTGTAATCATCATGCTAGATATTTTAACACTAATAAGAAATTAGTGTTAAAGTAAACTCAGAATGTTGGCACATGACTAGAATTCGCTAGAAATCACTGGGTATGGAATAGTTAAGAAATTAGTGCTACTCAAAGGTTATGCTCTTGTCTCTTTTGGATTTGTTTAGCTCTAAAATATTCTATTCTATCTAAACTCGAAATACAGGGTGGTCCAAATTCCAAATCAAACTACTTATCATAAACTATGAAGCAGGTAGGTTTATGAAGCTTGCTTTGATTTTGTTAGAGTGAAATTTGAATTGGCCAACGAGAGGAGAAAGCTAGGCGGCAAGGGGTGAATTGAGAGCTAG
>JAQGCM010000425.1:0-25932 GCA_034699705.1 Hymenaphorura dentifera | reverse complement strand
AATGCTGAAATTTACACAAAAAATATGTATTTAATGCAACAGGAGCGGGACAATGTCTTTCGTCAAGATTCTGAGAGTTTGTCGTGTACTGAGACCTCTGCGTGCTATCAACCGAGCTAAAGGGCTCAAAGTAAGTGCCTTAAAATTAAACAAATATGATTATTATGACGATTATTATCATTATTGTTTCTGTAATGAAAGTTTTAATTGTTTCATGATGCAGCACGTTGTCCAATGTGTGATTGTGGCTGTCAAAACTATTGGGAACATTGTACTTGTGACGTGCCTTCTTCAATTTATGTTTGCTGTCATTGGAGTACAACTTTTTAAGGTATATTCAACGATTCACAAAACGTTAGCGAAATAAGATGTGGTTGTTTGCACTTTTGCCGGACGTATTTCTTGGGATTCTGGACACCTTTTTTAGTGACAAATTTTGGAACTTGTCGAAAATTTGCTGCAGATGCGAGTTACGTGTCATAATCGTGCTTTCCCATCTCGAAGTTCCTAGATTTTTCACGAGAAATGGCGTCTGAACGCCTACGTACACTCTCGAAACATTTGGAAAATATTATGCTTTTGTTTTCTTTGCAGGGAGCATTTGCTTCTTGCAATGACTTTTCTAAGACTACCAAAGAAGAGTGTCAGTAAGTTCACAAACTTTCCTATCTCTAATCTTTATAATGAGCTTGGTAATTCCTTCCGTCCGTCCGTCTGTGCGTTTTACAAGTTTGTTTTGTAAAATTTTAGTCATTGACAACCAAATTCAAATTGATTTTTTTTTATTTATTTTCAATGTTTTTTTTTCAAGTTTTTTATTTCACGGAAGAATGGGAAGCCGGAAGTGGAGAGTTTGGTCATGCGCGAAGCGCATGTCCAAACTCAAAAATTCCACGGGCTTAACAAAAAAGAAACCCGTGCGTAGCACGGGTCCCACTGCTATTTGAAATATAATCTCAATCAAAAAATACATTTTAATTTGATTGTACTTAAATTTTAAAATCTTACAGGGGTCAATACCAAGTATTCGATGAGCAAAATATTGACCCTGACAACGTCGTCTACGAGGACAGGATTTGGGAGAATAAAAACTTTAACTTTGATGACGTTGGCAAAGGAATGCTCACACTTTTCGCTGTGTCAACTTTTGAGGGTTGGCCAGAGTAAGTATTTAATCAATTGTTGACTTTTAATTCAACCAACTATCCATTGTATTGCCCTGGACTAATTTGACAAATTTGATAAATTTTTATAGTATGCTTTATGCCTCCATTGATTCCAATGATCTGAACAAGGGCCCAATTCACAACTACAGACCATTTGTTGCCGTCTACTACATCGTCTACATTATCATCATTGCTTTTTTCATGGTCAATATTTTTGTAGGTTTCGTCATTGTAACTTTTCAAAATGAGGGTGAGCAAGAGTACAAGAATTGTGACCTAGACAAAAACCAGGTAATAAGAGAATGAGTCAAATGTTATCCAAGATTGTGTTCAAAATCAGTAATATTACTGAATCTGCTTTTTGCTTGATTTTCAGCGAAATTGTATCGAATTTGCTTTGAAAGCAAAGCCAGTTCGGAGATACATTCCTAAAAACAGGCTCCAGTACAAGGTTTGGTGGCTAGTGACGTCTCAGCCGTTCGAATACGTCATCTTTGTCCTAATTCTGATCAACACAATTACACTGGCTATGAAATTTGACAAACAACCGTTAGACTATACAAAGGCTCTTGACATTCTCAACATGATTTTTACAGCTGTTTTTGCTCTCGAATTTGTGCTCAAATTGGCAGCTTTTCGTTTCAAGGTAAAAACAGGCAATTCAAAGAAGTTGATCTGCCTGCCGTACTTGGATGTTCAGTATTGAATAGTTGCTGATTTGATTTGAATTTATAGAACTATTTTGGAGATGCTTGGAACGTTTTTGATTTCATTATTGTTCTGGGAAGTTTCATCGACATTGTTTATTCAGAAGTGAATGTAAGTGCCATAAATTTGAATCATAAATCATGTAACTAATTATTCCTATGGAAAAATTTTCGACGAACATTTCAATTTTAATTTTATACTTTTTTGTACACATTTTAGGCCGCCGGGAAAGTGGAAATTGGCGTCAGGAAGGTAAGAGCTTAACCATTTTTTTTTAAACGACGTGTTGGGTTTTGAATTTCGATGGCAGTTTTTTTAGAAAGTAATTTTTGCTGCTACTACTGCATTTAGTTCTGCAGTATAGTTTTCACTGCAAAACTTGCTTAATTGGATGTCGATTTTTTTTTAAATCAAAATGATGTAGAGAAAAATGAAAAATACTTTCTAATTTTTAACCCATCAATGTGTGCTGCTGTGCTATTTTAACCCAAAATTTTGCAGTGCAGTGAAGAGCAATGCAGTGCAATTTAAAAAGGTTAGCATCAGCAGCAGCACAGCTTAGCTTTGTAGTAAAACTAGCATAAAAGATTTTAGAATTAAACCGTAGAATGTCTTAATTGCTTTTAATGACCATGCTGCTACAGCCCCAGCTTCGATCCAACCTAACACAAAATGGGGTACACACCACTAAGCTTTGAAATGCTCCTAATATTTTATTGAACCATAATATTTTATAATTGTAATTAAGTTGAACTAATGTATTGTTTCAATTCCAAATTTAGCCTGCGAAACAAAATCTCATCTCAATAAACTTTTTTCGACTGTTTCGTGTCATGCGACTCGTCAAATTATTGAGTCGTGGGGAAGGGATAAGAACTTTGCTTTGGACATTCATCAAATCCTTTCAAGCTCTCCCTTACGTGGCACTACTCATAGTCATGTTGTTTTTTATCTACGCGGTCATCGGAATGCAGGTATGTACTGAAAAGTGCAAACTATTTATGCAAAAAATTTAATCCTAAGATAATCTAATTCGAATATTATTCTCTGCACATGTTTTAGATGTTTGGCAAAATCCCGAACAATGAAGAGGAAGCAATAAATAGAAATAACAATTTTCAATCATTTCCTCAAGCCGTGCTAGTTCTTTTTCGTTCCGCAACAGGTAAGAGTGCTTTCGAATTTTGACCATAAAATTCGGCCAAAATTGGTTGTAATCATGTGGCTTTTCTATTCTATAGGTGAATCTTGGCAAGAAATTATGCTGTCGTGTGCCACTAAACCCACTGACGTTTGTCAGTCCATGACGCCGAGTATCCCAATGCCACATAACCCTGATGAGGCAGAGATGAACTCAACGGCAGAGGCTGAGTCACTCAAAAATCGTTGTGGAACGGATTTTGCTATCCCTTATTTCATATCATTCTACGTCCTCTGCTCTTTTCTAGTAAATGAACAAAAAAATACGAAGCATATTTGTTTTTTAAATTATTTTGGTTCCAACGTATTTACTAATTGAAATTATGTTTCAAACAGATTATCAATTTATTCGTTGCTGTTATTATGGATAACTTTGACTATTTGACAAGAGATTGGTCAATATTAGGCCCGCATCATTTGGATGAATTTATTCGACTATGGTCAGAGTATGACCCTGATGCCAAAGGTAGAATTAAACACGTGGACGTGGTGACGCTGCTTAGAAAAATATCACCGCCGCTAGGATTCGGGAAATTATGTCCGCACAGGGTGGCTTGCAAGGTAAAACTTCACACAAGCCCACGGTATGGCCGATTAAAATGTCTGCGATTTTCAAGGTTTAGAAATTCAATTGTCACTTTGGGTTTCCTTATGCAGAGACTAGTGTCGATGAATATGCCGCTAAACAGTGACGGGACAGTTATGTTCAACGCAACTCTATTTGCTGTAGTTAGAACATCTTTGCGGATCAAGACGGATGGAAATATTGATGACGCCAATGCTGAGTTGCGAAATATAATTAAGAAAGTTTGGAAAAGAACAAGTCCAAAGCTATTAGATCAAGTGGTTCCTCCGCCAGGTGGTAAGTCACTTTGCAGTTTACTCAGGAGAGGACTGGACTCAACGTTAACTTTCCATTTAACATTTTCCATATTATTTGCAGTTGACGACGAAGTGACTGTAGGAAAGTTCTACGCCACATTTCTCATCCAAGACTACTTTCGTCGGTTTAAAAAACGAAAAGAGCAACTTAAAGATCAAGTGGACAAAGAAGCTCAGCTTACCGTTACGTTGCAGGTGAGCCTTGATTATTTTAGAGTCCGTTGTGCTGAGCTGAAGACTTTTGTGTGCTTTCCAAATACTCATTTTTGGACTGTGTGCTAAAGTAGCGTCTAGCAAGTTCATGTTTGTTCGTAAGCAAATATTCGAATACTATTTTGTTGGTTTATAGGCTGGGCTGCGTACCCTATGCGATGCTGGGCCAGAATTAAAACGTGCGATATCTGGTAATCTGGAAGAGCTTTTGTATGAGGATCCAGAACCAATGCACAGGGTAAGTTTTTAAACGTTTCGGTCGGAAAGCAACATTCAAGGGAAATGTTGACATTATAAAAAAAATTATTCAAATTATTTGCAGAGAAATCATTCTTTGTTCGGGAGTATGTGGCACTCAATTCGACGCCAAAAGGCAAATGCGAACAGCAAGGTACATACACAAAAATGAATTCTAGTCACTACGAAACTGGCTAGAATTCCTAGTTTCGGACCAAATTTTGGCTTGCATTTTGCTGCAATTTTGCTTGTTTTCAGTCCCCTGTTAATTTTGCTGATGGCCGGAATCATGTGTCTCCGAAGAATCTCAACGCTACTTTCATAAATGAAAGGTAAAAATTTTGCTAATGCTACTGCCTGAAGGCGTTAAACTTTGTAAACAAGGGCATCATTTACATTTTGTCCATTTCGTTCTTGTGTTTGTCACAGAGCTTCTAGAAATGAAGATGGGGACGAGATTCCGATGCGACCTTTGCGAGTTCCTGGTAACGTTTCCTTCGCCAATACAATATTCCATGGATACTCCGAGTGAGTGGAAAACACGTGATTTATTGGCTATATTTGATTTAGGGTAATACGCACAGTTCACTGCACTGAGACTCTCAGTTATTATAGTCGTGCTTGCCCGCCCGCCCTACAAACTAATTAACTCAATCTAGGCCTAAGCGTACGTACTTGTATATCAGATCCTTCTCTAACACAAAACTAATAGTCCTTTGCTTTCAATCCAAAGTGAAATTGTAATTTATTTGAAGAAAAAAAAGTTACAAAATTCGATTATGTTACAAATATAGGAAGGACGGATATCCTGGTTTTCAAGCCAATAATAGTGGTGAGTATTCAAAACGAGTGGATAACGAGTGTGGAGTGTCAACTAACAAAACCAAATTCATTAGCTACAGGGCAAAGTTCATTTTCTAGACTTTGTTTAGCTATTTCCTATTGTAGGCAGAAATTTGGAATTCCTGCACCAATCTCGCTCAAGTGTTGGAATATACTTAATATTAATTAATTTAAAGGGAGGAATGCTTGTTTCATTTTTCCGAATCTCAACTCTTGCTATGATTTAGTTTAAAATCATTCTCTCAGATCACATTTGGGGCGCGGGCAACGACCCTACCGTCCATTTCCGGCTTCACCGTCTCTAACCATCGCCGAAGGACTCCAATCAGCCAACATCCAAGCTCTTGCTTTGTCTGGCTTTACTAACGTTCTTCCCGTTGTTGGAAGTCGACAAGGTTCTGGGACGACCTCAACCACTATTCCTAATTTTCGCACGATACCCAAAATTAACATTCCGCAGTCTTTCAGCGCAGACGAACTCTCACCTAGAAGAGGTCTTTTTCCTAAACTTTCAGTGCAGCATGACTGTCACTTAAAAATTCTGCTGTATCATTTCTGCTTTGAATCTATTATTCATTAATTATTATTAATTGTAATTCAAATTTCAAGTCTGTTAAAACAAATCAAATTAACAACAAACCCTTAATTGGAATGAATTCTATTGCCTTGCACTCTTTCCAAAGAAGACATTGTGGTTTTCCATTCTATCAAATTCTTTACTCTTCTGTTCAATCCTTGCCCATCAATTTGAACATTTTAATGATCACAAAGGCTAAGGGATGGTTGACCTGTAATTCATTGTTGTTTTGAGTCCGACATAATTTCTATCGTTATTTTCTATGACTGTTACAATTTTTGTTGCCTGCTGAAAATATGAGTGAACACAGATTGACGGTACACAGAATTTATCTAACTAATATTTCCTTCTTTGTAGTCACTCATGGGGGGTTGTTTAACGGAGGACTGCGTGAAGAACTTCAGAAAGCTGCTTTGCGTCCTGGAGATAAAGCTTTGTCTCTTCCAGAAGTCATTGGCTCAGCCGAAAGTCTTGTCGTACGCGTAAGTTGATGAACCCAATTCATAATCAATTTAGTGATAAAATTGACTATAATCAATTCAATAAAAATGCATGTGACAATTAAGATATGAGATTTTTTTTTGTGTTTGGTACAGGTTTTGGCCCAGCAAGGTTTGTCCAAGTACAGTCAAGACCCTGAGTTTGTTCGCTACACTTCGAAAGAAATGCGAGAAGCATTAGAAATGACACCGGAAGAAATGGATCGAGCAGCTCATCGACTTCTCATGGAAGAAAAAAGTGGTTCACCAATTTCTTTTAATGAACCGACTCCTGGCAACAACACTCAAGATGACGAATATTACTCAGAACACGAGCTCTGACAACCTAATGCAGACTAAGAAGTTGTCTATCGTCAAACTTGTGGTTGTTTCTTCGCATATGTAATTTAATTCCACTCAGAAAAAGGGAAACTTCTCAATGAACATTGCATGCCAATTTCTCAATTTTTAAGTTTTAGTTACACTGAATTTGATGGTTTGTAATTCAATTCAGGTTTTGTGTTTTTGAATTTGAGCATGGATGCTTTTTTTAATTGTATTGATAGTAATTAAGCTCTGTGGTATTTTAGGTTTCTCAAATTCTGAATTTGTATTACGGAGATTCCTATCTGCCAACTTGTTTTTTTTTTGGCTCAATCATGGTGGTTAGCCGCTCAAAGAGTTGTGCAAAATCCACTTGGACTAAGACAAAATATTGTAGTAGTTGAGCCAGCCACTTATTTGCAGTTTGAATTTCAAACTTAATATTTGTACTTAAATATTTGTATTATTTACGGCTTGTGGTCGTCGTCCGTCGTGTTGAAATAATTTGGAGTCTCTTTTACGGCCACGGCGGATTTAACAAGCTACATGTACTCACTCCAATGCTTGTCTAAATTCTGAGTCCATAATGAATTTGATGAACCCGAAAAGCAAAGAATTTTTGCAATTTCAAGATGCTTTTACATCAGATTATATTTAAGTGAAGAGATCTCGGCCAAAAAAAATCTGTGAGTCTCTTAATAACATTATTTATGACCTATTTGGTGCTAAAGATAGAATACGCGTACATATTATGCACATGCTTGTCTTGTCGTGTCTACCTAGTCGAGTCTGTTCTGTAATCTGTTCTTTCCAATGCATTGGATTACATCCAATGCATCCAGGAAACAGAAATTTTTATCCATTTTAATATCTATTACTGCATGTCATCGTTCGTAAATCGTAAGTGCATTCCACGTGCGTTTGATTGGGACTTTGTCCTGCCCATTAGTTGTGGTTTGTTGGCATTGTTGTTGCATTGTTGTGCACATTGCACATCACATTGCATTGTAAAGGTTTATAAACCTTTTTTGATGGAAATTTATGTAGTAGTAGGCTTATTAGAATTCTAGATTAGAATTTATACCTGAGCTGAGCCAGCAGAAATGCTGCTGCTTCAAGTTTATGAGAGCCCGAGCCATGATAAGACATTTAATTACATGCTGATTATAAAGGGGGAAAGTTAATGCAGCCGTAGTTGTGCCTAATTATAAAAATTGTAGGTGTTGTCAAAATAATATTTTACAGTCTTGCCAACAAATTAAATTTTTATCTAATAGGTTTGTACATTCAACAGCCATTAGCCAGCAAATTTATCCACAAGACACAACTAGGACTAATTGTACTTGTTGTAATTTATTCAACTTCTATAGATTTATTCGGATAGCTCCTTTGCCAAAAAAAAACAAAGAAGAAATTATTGCAAAAATATTCACATATATTAGCAGAAAAGAAGAGCAAGATGCGCACAAAATGATCTATAAAATTATGTGGGCTTCCTCCGAGAGAGACATTTGCTGAAAATATAACGAATTGTGCCACAATTTGTACTAACTTAATGTTGTTCCTGTCACATAAAAAGACCCGATTTTACCAATTAAATAAATGAAAACAGAGATTATTAGCACATATTTTGATTCCATAAAAAACGAGGTTCGTGAGCCCGAAAATAATGTAGTAGTGTAGTTGTTGAAACATAAGGACGGAAGCCCAACCAGCCCATGAGCACTCATTGTGAATTGTATAATATGAGATGTAAAATCTAATTAAAAATGAATACGTGTTAATATTTTATATAAAAATAAAATTAGTTGTTAGTTTAGCGCACAACCCACAATTAAGTCCACGACAACAAAGTAAAATCATTACAAGCGTCGCGTCGCGTCGACGTCAGCATCAACTTTGACGTTAATTACATTATTCATTCACCCACCGAATTTAGAGTGGAACACATTATTTATTGTATTGAGCACAAATAATTATAAAAATGCACATCTTTGTCTACTTGTACTTATTCTTAGAATTTATTACAAAAAACTGTGGAGAGGATTTATGAAGTTAATTGATTGTAAACATTTTGCACGTGCTGAGGTGCTGAGTCAACAACGAAGTGATTAGATTGCAACATCCAGGTAGGGAGGTCAGGAGATAAGAAGGAATGGAAATGACAGATTGTTGAAAATAAATTGAATCAAAATGCAGTAAAACTAAAAGTCTTCATTAATTCTTCGGTTAATTAGTTGGCTTCCGTCAGTCAGTCAATTCAATGGAAGTACGGAAGCTCATAATCGGTGCATGCATGGGGTGTAGGTGAAACAATAATACAAACAGATGCAATGAAATGTGCTTTGCAATGAAAAATTGCACATATTTTTTATATTGTATTATTCTATTATTGCGTTTTCTCGAGTAAGTTTCTTGCAAAACTTGAGAAGCTCATCGGTGCATAGGGTGAAGGTGAAATAGAACAAACAGAGGAAACGGCAAATTGGCAATATGCAATAATGCCATGCAAAGAAAAAGTGCACATACTTTTTACATTGTATTATTTCATTTTCTCGATTAAATTTCTTGTAAAACCTGAGAGATTTTATTACAAATTACAAAATTCCTGCAGCAACCAAAAAAGAGTACGACTACGATTTTTTCTCATGTCAATTGTCTGTCATGCATGCATGCATAGGTCTGGGCGGCCGGCCTTCGGACTGAGTTGATGCACTGCACTGCACAGCATAAAAATAAATCCAATTCTATTCTAAATTTCTTATATCAATTGAAAATATTTTTCTCATCAGATCTCAGATCTCACATGGGGACTAAACATAAACTCCTTCCAATTCCAAAAACTCAGCCTGCCTTGCTCTAGACTCCTTCTGAAATCCAAAGTCAGTCCAGTCCAGTCCAAGTTGTCCAAGACAAGAGTCCTGGTCCTGGCTCTTGCAACAATTGTGCCAGTCAGTGCAGTGCGCGTGGAAAGAATTAAGATCCAGTTCCGGTACTTCCGGTCCTCCACTTCCTGTTTCCTGTCATCATGATTTGGAGCAGAGCTGCTGCTCCTGCTGCTGCTTTGAGTCTCTGGATTTTCATCATTCTTCAGGTGTCAAGTTCTAGAGGCGAAATGTGGACATTCGGACAGCAAATTGAGGGAGAATCTGCTGCTGCCGGTGTTCTCAACCGGCTAGGGCTAACCCAACAATTGAGACAACAATTAAGACAACGGTTGGCAGGTTTCAAGGCTCAGATTGAATTTGTGCATAATCTTGGCGATGGAGATTATGCGGATTATGATACTAGCCAACCCAAGAATGAATCGGAGCAAGTCGCCAGTGACTCAGCAAGACCTTCAAAAATGAAGAGAGATGTCATTTTGGCAACTAATGTTCTACCTGGAAGACGACGACGAAACATTACAAGTTACATTGAATCAGGTCAGTTCCAATTTCTAATCAGTCAAGTTTGAAGTTGTTAAATGTTATCTCATTCATCAGTTATCGAATAATTGAGATTAGCTAGGCCATTGGCATTGCTAATTGCTTCTTTTTTTTTACCTGCCTTTGCCTAACCTAGGCTTCCCTATCTTAAATACATTTAATTTACAAGTTTCTGATCTTATCGCATGAATTCATGAAATTTGTACGTTTAAACATTTAGTGTAATGACCCCTAGTAGTGTAGCACTTCAAAGATACAGGATGATTTTCCTTAGGGATGGGATTATGCTTAAAAGATGCATGCAATGTTTTTGTAAATTTTCTAAACTGTTGGAATTTGTTGGGTTTTTTAGGTGGTAGTCAAATTGTCAAACGGATCTATAGACCTCAACCGCAGCCATTCGACTCGAAAACCTTTGCTGATTTCAGCGTGCTCAAAGTCCAGTCGAACTACTACATATTTTCCTTAGAAGTCCTTTCCGACGGAGCTGTGTCATTGATTATTTACAAGATTGAGAAAGTACGTTTAATGTTATGATTATTAAAGTAAATAATTTTAAATTTTGACATTTTGTGCTAGCTAAAATGGATGCGTTTTTTTTCTTCCAGGGTTTAAATCCTCGAGAAATAATACGAGAAAATACTCCAGGGGCTGTTAGTCTGGAAACAGTTCAGATCCACGGACAGCACTACGTACTCGTCGCTAAGTACAAAGAGAACAATGCCGACCCTTTGGACTCTGGCTCCCAATTGTACCTCATTGATTTTTCTGGGGAAAATCTGAAGAAAATTCAAACTCTTAATACTGATTTTACTCAAAGTATTCAATTTTGGTAAGTTTTGATAACTTTAGTTAAAGATTTATCAGAGTCTGCGTCATTTAACGTTTCCCAATTTCTAGGGTTGGAGCTGGTGATGAAGCAAATGATATTTTTCTTGGAGTTGCTCCTGAATACACGGATACTCCGAAAGGGAAGCTCAACCGAGTTCACATTTCAGTCTACCGTTGGCAAGGAGGGTATTTTGATCTCGTGAATTTTATCCATACAATTCCAGCAAGCAATCCTCAAGCGATCAGCTACGCTAATATTTATTCGCATGGGTATTTGGCTGTCGCTAATTTTCAAGATGATACGAGTAAGTGCATTCTTAATTTTATTCAAATTTGACACTAGCAGTGCATTTAGCAAAACTGTTTTGTGTTGATATAGAATCCACTTCAGTCTACTCAGAAATATTCAAGTATAATCACAGGGACTCGAGATTCGGTTCGTTTCAAAAGATTTTGACCCACGGTGCGATGGACATTCAACACTTTAGCCTGACTTCAGGGTCACGGGAAGAGCATTTCTTGGGCATCGCTAATTACGGCCAAACTGGTAATTAATAAATATTGTTTTATTGGTTTACAACGCTTTTTCTTTTACTAAATAACACTAAACTTCGACGATTTCTAGATGAACGTGGCAATGTCAACTATAATGTGAAGTCCCGAATTTTGAAGTTTGCCAGTGAAAGATTCATTCCGTTTCAGAGCTTGGAAACTTTTGGAGCATTTCAGATTGTTGTCGTAAACGTAAGTATTTTTTTTTAAATATGCCGGTCCGATTTGAATTGGATTTTGTTGGGTTAACTTTGTTCAAGAAGTTTGGATTTATACGCTGCTTGAATAATATTATGTGCGTTTGGTATAGGATGGTAGCAAATTTTTGTTGATATTTGGAGAATTGAACGGAATTCGAATATTTCAATACAACGGCTGGAAATTCATTGAGACTTTCAAACTTCGCCTTGGTGAGGGTGCCAATCTTCCCCATTCATTCAAATTGAGTTCATTTATCTACGAATCTCAGCCGTACTTGAGTAAGTCGTTGAACACTTGTACTGTCATGTTTGGTCTGGCATTGTGAGCCACCTATCGCAATTTAGAAAATAATTTTAGACACTTTGGGACGGGAGTTGATTCAATTTGATTTTCTAATACTTTGCAGCCATTGCGAGCCACAACAAAAATATCATTGGTGGAATTTATAACCTGGAGTTTGAACCAAAAGGGCACAATAAATTGACTTATGACATGGAGAAATGGTGTCTTGCTAAACTTGTTCAAGTCAAATCCATCAATGTGTCGGAGTTGGTGGAGCACGTAGACAAAGCGCCAAAGCTCACTGATCCTGAAGTTATGCTTTTTTCCTCACTGACATTTACCAATAAATTGCACGTTCGACAGCTTTCTACAAAGGTATCAGCTAATATTAGCAACTTATTGCTCAATGTACTAACCTGATCTTCAACAATCGTAACTATGCTGCAATTATTCTTAGGAATTAACTTATGACCGAAGAAAATTCGATGCGCAATTATCAAAGGAATTGGCAGATAGAGAACGTCGCCTGAACAAGCTGGCGCAAGCAACCGTTGACATTTCCATCCAACTTTCGCAAGTTGTGACTAAAGACACGTCTCAGTTTATCAACAGTAAGTTTTGTCCCTCGCTGTATTAAGTTTAAGGAGGGGGATAGTTTCTTATTAATTTTGGTTTTTGACAGGGCCGATACGTTTCGAATACCTTGATATTGTTGGGCGGAGGTTCCAAGTCGATCGAGTCACGACGGCTTACTTGAATGGGATCAAAGTGAAGGACTTGATTGATAATGCGATACATCTGAACAAGGACTATACATTTAATAGAGCTTATATTAATGAAGTAATTGCAAAAGGTAAGTGTTAGTATTTTTTAAGCTTGTATTATTGAAATATAGTATCAGATTGTGAATATTTTTAGGACAAACTGAGATTCGTAATCTGAATGGGCAACCCTTGGATAGCTATGCATTGAAGTCTTCCAGAACTCCCCAAACGTTTACTAAAGTGAACACTTTTGAGACAGAAGTAACGGCTATAAAAGGATTTGAGACTGAAGGCTTAGTTGACTACATAAATTTCAATGAAATTGATTTCCTGCTCACCAATGGAAATCAAACATTCAAAAGTAAGTGTAGCATATTTGGAAGCTCAATTTTGAAATTACAGGCGAGTTTCGAATTATGCATTGTAATTGGTTCTCTTTGATCAAAGCCTTGAACCTGCACGACTCAACTGCAAACAATTTGATGGCTGACTTCATTAATGGTGTTGACGCGAAGGGTTTCATGGAGCAAGTTGTCCCGATCTCGGGACCTGCAAATATCACAGGAAGAAAGGACTTTGACTATATTAATATCAAGAACTGGAGTGGCGTACGTAGATTGGGCATTTTTTTACTGGAACGAATTTTCGCTGGTGCCTTGCCCCTTCGTGCACACTCAACTGTATTTGATGGTGAGTTTAACATATTTTTGAAAAATCTGCTAAAGAAGAGTAGAGATTCTATTTGCCTTCAAATTTGATAAATTTTTGACCTGTGACTTTTAAATTTACTTTGAGTCTGCTCAATATTTCAAGTATTTTTACTTTCAGGACTGGAAACACAATTCGAGAGCTTGTCCACAAAGTCTATCCAAGTGGCAGACGGATATATTAATGCCACCGACAGACGTGTTAACATAGAGTCCGAATTGGTTTCCATTTCCAGCGGCAGCTATTATTTTGATTCAATGGTTTTACTAAAGGATACTTTTGTGGAAGAACTGAGCGTGACCAAGTAAGCTTGATTTAGTTCAGTTGTTTTAGATCAGTTATCATAATTGCGTACGCCTAATAATGCAACAATATAACATGAGCCGAATAGATCTTATAAACATAATGTCATTTGAATAGTTCATTGAACGAGCTTGAAGTCAAGTATGGATCATTAGGCTTAATTCTCAAGTCCGTCAAGACTCTTCAAAAAATTCAAAATAAGGCTCTGAACGCGATCGTGCTGGAAAAGGACTCTTTCGCTGATGGTCTCGTGGATGGCGTAAAGCTGGATGGGTGGAAGTCGAGTTTAGAAATCGAGTTGACAGACAACCACTTGAACCTCAATCAATTCAAGACAAATGGTTCTCTAACAGTTGATGGCGGGATCTACATAGACCCATTCAAGACTTTTTACCAAGGCGAAAATGACATCGGCTACATACTAAGATCGGGACTAAGGCTGGATGCTCGGAAATTACCTCCCGGTTTTCGCAGCAAACTTATCTTTGATTCTGTTCAAGTCGATGGTGATACGAAAGTTTTGGGTACCGTGAACGGACTTCGAACTTCACAATGGCTGCTCCGCGATCACGGCGAAACGGTTTTAATCTCAGCTACGAAAACATTCCAAGATGAACTTAGCCTCCTCGCCCCATCCACAGCTCAACAATTGTTTGCTACGAGGGATCGCTATGCTTCGGATATCCTCAAAGACTTGGACGACCTTCTCATTGACGGGATGAACCAAACAGTCGCAAGAAGTTCGACTTTTAGTGGACTCCTGCTTGTTGATAATCTTTACTGCCCTAATCTTGTATTGAATCGCATTCCATTTCAAGATTTAATGCTCAAATCTGGTGATCAGGAAATTCAAGGAAGATCTACTTTCCTGCAAGAAGTCAAAATAAACAATGTGTTTCAAATTGATGGAGACCTAAGCGTTGAGGCTATCAACGGACGTAATCTGTCTGCAGCCATTTTGGACACTTTGAGAACATACAGTTCAACTCCACAGATAATTACGGGGAAACGTAGTTTTGAAAAACTCGTCGTAGAGAATTTGATCGTGACAGGAACTATTGGAGGTTACAACGCCACGGAGCTGCTTTCAAACATCATCCGAAATGATAGCTGGGCCTTAAGTAAAATAAACGGTTCCGTTATATTTGCAAGCCAAGCAAAATTTAAGCTCCTGGATTTTACTGGAACAATGAACGGAATCGAAAGTCACGAATGGGGCTCTGGGCTTCTTACTAAATCCGGAGACCAAATCATTTCAACACCAACCACTTTTCGGTATTCGTTGAACGCTGAAAATGTTAAAGTCGAGAGCAACATTATTTCCAACTTTAATATCATGGAGTTTGTAGCAACCGTTCTCAATATTGATGACGGCGGCCAACTCGGAACTGTTTATTCGGATGAAGGTGTCATTTCGGTGGATTCTTTGAGGACGGGTTCAGGTGCGACTGTGAACGGCTACAATCTCAACACTGATGTCCTTCTCAAAGATCATGCTCGCGCACAAATTGTCACTGGCAACAAACGTTTCAAAAATAATGTGACCATTCGCGGCAATCTTGGAGTCAAGTACTTAGCCGGATTTCTGTACGAACAAGCAGCGAAATTTGCTTTTGGGCTAACAGACCCTTACGACAACTTAAGAATTAATGCAGATTTGAAGCTTCGAGACGAACCATTCTTCAAAGACTCTTTCAACGAAAAACTGTGGTCGGAAATTATTGCTGGAATTTGGTGGAACGGAGAGGACACCACGATCTACTCACCAATCGAATTCACGAACGGGATTATTCTGGAGAATGGAGGCTATCTTGACAAACTGTTGAACAATGTCAACCTTGCTGAGCTCAGCCGTGACTACCTGAGCTCATCAAAGGATCAAATCATTTCCGGTGGACCAATCATTTTCAATCGCGGCGTTACCTTTGAATCACTGAGAGTCAATAATATTAGTGTCTTGGATGGACTCGTGAACGGTGTCGATTTGGAAGAATTCCGGGATTCAGTCATCTTGGATGGAGTCGACCAAAGTTTCAAATCTAAAATGTTGTTTCAATCCCTTCATCTGCAAAATGTGCTGATAGAGTTTGATGCACGAGTGAATGGAATTGATTTAGACGTGGATGCAATGACGATACACGGGGACAATGTAGTGCCAAAGAGTGGCAAATTAGTATTCGATAATTTGTTTGTGGAAGAGCTTTATCTGGACAATGGAACTCTTTTGGATGGAATCGACTTGACCAAATGGAGTAATTCTGCGGCCAAAATTTACGATAATGACGTCACCACCATTGTTAGCCAAGTCAACTTCAAAAATGCAACGTTTGCCAAGGGAGTTATGTAAGTTTAACCAAATCAATTTTAACCATTCATAAATCTAATTATTTATTCGATGTTATTTCTACTTTTCTTTTAAAATTGTAGAGTTCACGGATTCGTAAATGGCCGAAAATACACACGGCAGAACATTTTCACTTTATCTGGAAATCAGACTGTTGATGGCTTTTATTCTTTCACAAACGGAGATGAATTTTCAGCTCCAAAAGGGATAATCGTTGACGGACTCTTCAACGGCATAAATTTAGAAGAAGCCATCAAACCGTTGGTGAGTGTTGCTGTTGCTTAAATCCGCACGCCTCTAACGCTACTCAAGAAACTGTTTCTGACCAATTATACTATCATTTAGGTGAGGAATGAAGGCGGTACTGAAGACCTCATTGTGGCTGGTTTCAAAAAATTCAATGAACCACTTGTCGCCGAGTCAGTTAAGGCTGAAGGTCTGTACCAAGGTGACAATCTGGACAGAATTATTGATGACATTGAAGGCAGAACACACATTCCTCCTACGCGCTACAATTATTCTTTGGAAGAAAAGTACCTGGAACTCACGAGAACTGCGGACTATCTGAACGGAATTAGCTCACGTAAGCTATGCAAAAAAGTTACTTAGATTTGCAATTGAGGGGTTTGAAAAAATGCCCTAATTTTCTAATTCCTTGCACTACTTCTAGATCTGGCCGTATTCTTTGAATACTTTGAATGGACGAGTCTAATTCGCACTCTTCGCACGACGTCTTTGAAGAGCGTGAAGGCTTTTAGTATCGGTCCACTCCCAAAAATTGCACTCATTTCACAAACTAGTCTATTCACTCAGACTGTTAGTTGGAGATCTTACGATGAGACAACAGACAGATACCAGCATGATTCTATCCGTAAGTTTGAAACTAGCTTATTTTTATTTAATTTCATGCATGGCAATCTTTGAAAATTGTCTTTATTTTCAGCACACCTCGAAGTAACTGGTATCATAAAAGGGTTAGCAAAGTTACAACGAAGGGACCAACATTTTATATTTATGTCGGTAGTGAGTGTCGGAAATCAACCTGTAACCATTTGGAATACTACGATAGCACCTAAAGCGGAATATGTCGGGTTTGGGAATCCAGGTGAGGTATTTTAATTTGAGCACTCCTTGGGCTATGTTACTCAAATCGCAGAAATGACAATGTAAATGTAATGTTGCTTTGTTGTTTGCAGAAAAACTTAGTAGAGCATTTTTATTACAACTGGATCGAATTGGGGAGGCATCATTCTCATTCTCAATTACACAAATGTTTCAGTCTGATGAGTTTGGAGACTCAGCTGCATTTCTGCAATTAACATCAGCTGACCGTTTCCCACGTCAGTGCGTCGCTTCTATTGTTAAAACCAGAGAGAGTTCCTCTGTAATGGTTAACTGCTTCCCGATTGCCGAAATTCCAAATGGAAACAAAATGAACTATATTCAAAGCTTACTTGCGGAGAACCCATTCCTCGTGAGTCATCCGCAATCATTGACTAGTCTTCAAAACTTTGATCTAATTGCTTGTTTTTCAAAAAATCTGCCTTTGCTAGATTTCAACAGTGGCGATAACGATAGGGAACGAAAAGAATTTCATTCTCATTGCCAACTACGGAAAGGATAGTGCGGGCGTTGTGGATGTTTGGGGATACGACCGCGGCGAGGATAAATTTATGAAAGAGCATTGCATTCCAGCCGTGAATTTGGTTAGTATGGACGCGTCCAAGCAATTTGGCAGACATGTTTTCTTGGCACTTGCGTCTGGCTATGTCAAAGGTTCCCACAGTTTTGGACATGTCTACATTTACAGGTTCGTGGAATGTGGATTGGTTTGAATGTAACTCTAGCTATTACTAGTGCTGGAAAAGGCTAATAACAGATTGTTGTGTTTTTTGTCAGATATTCGAGTTCTAAGAAGCAATTTGTCAAAAAGCAAAGTATTGTCGTCGATGATCCACTCCAAGTCCGATTCCAGCAGTTGGAAGTTTCGAACGAAATATTTCTCTACATTCTTAAAAATTCTATCAACCGCAATCTTCTGGTCTACGTTTTCCGAGTAAGGCAATCTTCATTTTTAAAAAAAGAAACGCACTTTGCGTTTTCTTGTACAACTTAAAAATAAAATTTCCCATGTTTGCTCGCTCAACAGGGATTGGCTGGTTGGAGTCTAGAACATACGTTGACGGTAGAGAAAGGCCAAAGTTTGGAAACAGCAGTATTTGAATTCAACACAAAATTTCATGCTCAATTGATGGTTGTGAATGAAGCAGAAGTGAACGTGTTCTCTTTGGAATTCAATGGCGTTCCCTACGTAAAAAGAGGGCTCTGAAAACGCGACGCGCGCTACAACACTTGTACCTTTGGGGGAAACCTGCAACATTAGTTAGTAATTTGATCTCATGTTTTTGTTTATGTTTGTTTTTGATGCCAAAGTTTATTTTTGTGTGATGATTTAAATTTTGCAGCCTTGTTGTGTTAGTTGGTTGGTTAGCAAGCTATAATCTGTGTGCTGCTCGTATAATTAATTTATAGAAATTTTGCAACGTTATGTATCGTTTTGTTTGTCGTAAGACTTTTTTTTGGAACATTTAAAATTTGTGTTGTGTTTTTGTGAGATTTTATAACCGTTCTATGTACATGTTATGTTAAAGATTTATTTTGTTTGTTGGCTAATAAAAGCCTTTTTCTGAGCAATTGAATTGCAAATTAGTTGTTTTGCCCACATATTATTCGAGCAAACCTGGATCGTTTAAATTGAGCAATTTGCTACAATGTTTGTAAAGTATAATTTTTTTTTATTTGATGAATGTCATTTTATAGTATGGCATTTTTACAATAGCATTCATTTATGCTTTTTCATAATTTTGTGAAATTGTTCTCGTGGGGCTGCAAATGTTCTATTGAGAAACATTTGAAATCATGAGTCTGTGGGCTGTTTGAAGAGTGCCTTGAGCAACCAAAAGATGTTTGGACGGTGGGCACGTTTTGGTGTGAAAGTAGTCAATCGCTGACCTCAAAAGTTCTACAGCTTCAATCGGGTAGTTTGGCAGAAGACTGTTGTAAGCATAAACGATTAGATTTGAGTGGCTTTGCACCAAGTTGTCCAGATCCTTAGTGGCATATTCCTTGTTGCACATTTTGCAGAGCAGAGTCTCAGTTGTGCCCACGGGGTCCAGGATATACTTGACAATTGCTGGGATATCAGAGAATTTTAGCTCGGCCTTACTTGTCGTGCATCGAGGGCACAGGTGGTATTCTTCATCAGTCAAATGTTCAAACAGCGGCCATTTATAAATGCATGGGTTACAAGTGCAACTGAAGTAATAAGAGTTCTCCAAAGCTGCTGATCGCGACTCTAATTCATGTCCAGTAAAGCTCCAGCCGTAAGACACGAAAATTTCTTCTCCGGCTTTTAACGGACGGTTGGTAACGATCGCCATGGTTCCATTCGGCAAATGGTAGCGGTGAGCATTTGGGTCACAGCCATGACTGATCAATGTGATCAGTGAGTACAGCGCAGAGAGGTACTCAATTAGCACGTCCTTTGACCCTTTAAATTTGTAGGTGTCTGAGTCCGAACCATCACGAACAATCTTTTCTTCCCAACTTTCTTCGCCGAGTGACATACTGTTGACGGGAGAAGCGGCGTAGTGTTGAATCAACATGGAGGACACGAAAATAATGAAATTCCTTCGATCAGGCTCAGATTTGGCAATGTTGAAAAATGTGGTCCTGGAGTCCAAGACAGAGACAAGGCTCAGAGCATGGGCTGTATAAGCTTCGGTGATCTCCAAGGTCATGTGATGTTTCAATTGACATATTTGATGATACGAGTTGGACTCATAGACTCCAGTGTCAGGATTAAAACCTTGGATCGTATTGGAATCGGGCGGTGGTGTAAGCTCTTGAAAACGGCGATAGAGTTCGAAAGGACCAGTCTTGCAAATTATCCGGAACCCAATGTGCAAATTTGCTGTGATTTGAATGCCATGCAAATAAGGCAAGCAGTGACATTCGTAACGATGTCCGCCATTATAGTCATCCTCTCGACATTTGACCGAACAATATGATACCTTTGCAAATAAATACGGAATTGGAGTTAGTGCAAATATAAAACAAAATAATTATCATTGCTTTGAGATCAAAAGCAAGTCTTACAAATACGCAAGACGGGCACGGAGTAAGTGTCCTGGTTCGCTTGAAACATTTGCCGCAGCGTCTTGTTTCCCAAGTCGTAATATTTTTGAGGAGACTGACGTAAGGATCCTCCACGATAATCGTTGTCCCTAAAATTTAGATACGAGATTATTTATTGTGTTGGTAGATATTTGAGAATTTTTTGTAAAAATAAATTGATAGACCAGTTTTCACGTCCTCCTTTGCCACGACATGTCTCCCAACGACGTCGTTATACCGAATTTCTAAGCTTTTTGAACTGGACTGAATCTCCAAACTTGGCTCTTGAACTTCGAACAACACATTTTTGCAGTACGTTTGCTGACGATTAAGCTCAAATTCATTTTCCTCCTCGTCACTATCCTCAAAGTAGAAATCGACTTCGACTTTTCCCTCACTGGTCCAACATCTCTCATTGTAATAAGTTGCGATTTCAATATCTGTCGCGGAATAGGGAATATCTTTCATCTTGGACAAAAGGTGGGACTTGGCCGACTCCAATTCCAATTCAAGACGATCGTCTTGTTCTTCAAAAAATAGGGCTGACAAATTGTAGCAGCGGAGCGCTTTGTTGAACATTGCAAATTGAGCAAACTCATCTCCTCTCTTCTTCAACAAACAGCTCAAATAATCGTTTTTCTTCAATTCTGGGCAAAGAAAATTTCACCAAAATTTAATGAGCAACTAGCTGTACTAACTCATTACATTATAACTATTAATGTGTTCAGGACTAGAGCTATATTTTTACCATTGTCGCAAGTATACAAGAAAGATTCCAACTTGTCAAAATCCAAATGACCGTACATGAAAGCCATGATCTCAAGAAAGTTTTCGGGTAACAATTGTCCTGAGCTTGAAGTCGCTGTTTCTGTTTCTGATCCTGTTTCTGTTTCTTCTTTTGCTGTTTCTGTTTCTGTTTCCGTGTCTTCTTCTTCTTTTGCTGTTTCTGTTTCTACTTCTGTTTCTGTTTCTTCTTCGTCGTCTTCTTTTTCCTTTTTTGTTTCTTCTTCTGTTTCCGTTTCTTCTTCTTCTGGATACAAAATAAAATCTGTTGCCTCTTCCACATCATCGTCGATTAAGTAGCGGCCATTCAAAATCATATCCACTATGCGATTAGAAGGACTCAAGGTTTTCTTGCCCAAAATCTGCGAAAAATTGGACGAAAATAAAAAAAAACAGTTTAGACAAGAAATGTACAATAGTAGCATTCAAAAAGTAATCATATTTTCCAAAAACGCTAACTTTGATGACGCTAAGATATGCTCTCTTGAGCAGGCCCTGTGCTATAATCAACTCTGCGCATGGAGGACGAATTCTCGAAGAGTAATAGTTGGCACAATTGATCAGAGAAGGAATGGCGTTCAAAGGTTTAGTTGAGATGAAATCGGCGGCACAGCTCAGAAGATTATCGTAATGCTCTTTCTCTTTGGTTAAATCCTCCAAGCTAAATATTCCGAGGCATTCTTGGCAATGACGTGTGTCCGAATAGTTATTCATGGCGACCAACACGGTTTGTCCCAAAATTGCCTTTTCACAATAGTCGAAATCTTGTGAACATTTTGGGCAGAAAAACTCAGTGCTTCGCTCTGCGCTGCTGCTGCTCCAATCCAATTCACAAGCCAAGCACGTGCATTTGGTCTGGAATCTTGAGAGAAGGTTGGAAGCCCGGACTTCTAACGGGTAGCTATTGTAAGTCCATCCATAATTGACGCAGAGCTCTTCTCCAGGAAATATTTTCCGATTGGTAACAATAGCCATGGTTCCGTCTGGTGCAGTGACTCGAGTCAGATTCGGGGCACATGAGTGTCCAAAAATGCTTATGAACGAGTAGAGAACTGTCGCTATTGCCGTGTCATCCGGGTCTCCAGGACTTTTCTGCAATTCAGTTTTGCCAAGCATTGAAATTGCATTGTAGCGAAAAGTGACAAAATGACGGAGAAGGAGAGACGCAGCAAAAGCTACAACTCGTTCCTTTTCCACCTGATTGGAAACTGATTGGAAGAAAGGCGTTTTTTCGTCCAGCACTTTGGCACAAGAAATGGCTGTCCAGACAAGGCAAACCACATCCGAGTCCCGATGATGACAATATAAATTACAAATCTGATAGTATGAGTTGAGATAAGTTCCAGTTTTCGGGTCAAGTCCTTTCGTGTGCCATTCCTTTCCAAACAATTTTAGGGGCTCCATTTTGTAAAATTCGATGACAGTTCTCGGTCCAGCCTTGCAAAGTGCTTTGAAGCCCATGAGGAAGCTGGAAGATATCTTTGCGGAGTGGAGATACGGAAGACAAGCACATTCGTACCAATGGCCTTCATTCCAATCAGCGATTTTACATTCTTCGCTGCAATATGACTTCTGCAAAATGAGAAATAGAAAATTATAGTGCAGAATTATTTCCTTCGTCCAAGGTGGACGATTTTTTTATAGATAATCTTACAAAGACGCAATGTGGGCAAGGAATTGGTCTTGCAGTTTTCTTCAAGCATTTGTGACAATTCTTAAACTGCCATTGCAAGGTCCCATTCAAGACGGAAACGTATGGAGATTCGACTGTAACCGTAGTGCCTACATAAATTAACCAAACCAATCATGCAATTAGTTGATCGAATCAAGATCAATTTGATAGCGAAATTTGTGGCCCATTAACTTGACATACCAGTTTTGAATTCCTCAGTACAGCAAACATGTCGTCCTTTCTCTTCACTAAAATCCACAAATAGACAATCCTTCGCAACTGGAATTGATTCATTTCTTTCTCCTTGGATTTCGAATAAAACTTCATCATAGTAAGACTGAAGCTTGACATTATCAAAATTCTGTTCAATCAACCCCCCGATACTCAAGCATATCATTTGGCGTTCCAATAATTCCCTCATCAAAGTAGCTGAAAGGCCCTTGCACCGAAGACCCATTTCAATGTCTTTCAACGAATTGTGTCGATCTTTATTGTCGAGAAAAACGGAGGCTCGAGCCAAGCAAATTTCGGCCATAACTACGCTGTCCGTCGGAGCAAAATTCATTGCCATGTTATAAGCTCGAATTCCCAAATTCCAATCGGAGATTGAGTCTGGTTTGTCCACGTACACATCTCCCTGAATCTTGAGGGAAAGAGCAGTCGCCACGTCTTTTTCCAAACCTTAACATAAATATTGTCAAAAATTTGTCTCTAATTGTTGTTGTTTTTTTCGTTTTTTTTTTGCAGAATTTACTACCTTTTTCATCACAAGCAGTGAGTACGTCAATAAATTGTGGCATTGGGAAATGCTTAAGTCCAACTTCAATCCGCTCCAAGTCACCCTTTGCTAATTCCATGTGTTCATTCAGACTCGACGAGGTCCGAATCGTATCCTCAAAGTCAAGCACAATCGAAGGCACAGTAGTAATTCCGTGCAAAAGCATTCCGGAGAGATCTGGATCTAGAGATCCGAACTCTTCTTCAGCCGAGTCCATTTTGATTTTGGAACAACTTTTATCCAAAATGCTAAAACAAGCTGACAAATCACAATTTTTCGCTCTTGAAATATTTTTTTGTTCCAAGACAAACTGTAAAACATGAACATTTATTCTCCAGTCTAGGCGGCGGGTGTTATTTTCTCGGTGCAACTCCGTACACAAAAAAACAAAACTTTCTTAGCCCTTAGCAACCAAATTGAATTGGATTTTTTTTTTAAAAAATTTAATAAAAACAAACACTGTCGTTAAGTGAATGAACTTTGGTGGTCCCCCGCGAGGCAAGCTGGCAGCAAAAATCAGTACGAAGCACTGGCTAATTGGTACTAGTTCACGCAATCGGATTAAAAAATTGTTTGATAGTTTATTTGCTAATGTTTGAAATCATAAAAAGTTGGCACCTAGGCCGACCATCTAGAGTGTTAACAAAGTTAAGTGTTAACAACTTAGATTGTTAGCAAAGCTACAAAGAAAGGCTGCTCGACACAGCGTAATGCGTAACACGCAGATTCTTATTTAGATTATAGCTAAAATTTGCATTCATGTTGCATTTTTTGCATTTGATAATTTGATCTTGAATTTGTTAATTGCACTGCACAGCATTGTTACAGAATTCCTATTAGTTGTCGCAATTGGTTGCTCATTGCAAAGGTAACTCCACGGCACCGCGCACCGTCTGTACGTAAACTTGGAGAATTTCGGGAAGAAATTTTCAGTTGGACAATGCAATACGTGTGTGGCGTTGACTGCGAAAACGTTTTATTCACTCGAATTGGTACAAGGGAATCAAGCCCAAGTTGGGAAAGGGATGCGACAGATTTCGAAATACGTAAAAAGTCCTTTGTTTGATCTGACCAATCAGCGTCATTTCAGTTTCATAAGGATTTGCTGATTCGTTGTTGAACTAACGCTTTGTTCTTTTCATCCTATCAGCAATCGTTATTTGAGCAGCATCAGGGCTAGCCCTTTGCTTTTTGTGCCAGAAACGTTGTTCTAAACGTTTCTATTCGCTGCCATTCCATCGCGTCCTAATTTTGGTCTCGAATCCGACTCTTTGTTTTTAGGGATTTCAGACGAACAACATCGTCCTTTATTTTGCTCCCGGATTATATCCACTCCTACAATTTTTGAGTTGTCTCCACTGCTCTTTCGCAAACTGGTAATAAATATTTATTTATAAATTACCAACTTCTAATTTATGTCGACAAAATCCTCAAAAAATTAATCGTATTTGTATTTGAACTTTGTCTAAGATTTCGGCATGGCTCCGAGACGGAAGGCGTTGATGATGAGGGCTTCTAATGATGAAGACTCTGAACTACCCAAACGGCCTGAGCCTCAACTTCCACAAACTCAGTTTCTTGATATGCCAGACTTGGTATGTCAGCTAAGCCATTTTGAATTTTTTACTTAATTTATTTATTGGACCCGATCTGATACTTCAAGTTCGATTGGGCAAAATTTCGGATAGGTGCTAGACATCATCGTCAAAATGCTTCCGCTAGAAGAAAAGAAAGCTCTTCGCGTCACTTGTTGGAGAATGGCTGACTTTGTGACTCCATTCGTGACACTCATCCCAACATTGAATGATAGCACGGCCCAACAAGTACTGAATTCCTACTACTGGTTCAACACCTTGAACATCACAGATCTTCGACTACCTCATGCAATTCCGGCCAGAGGAATTGATTTTGGCGATCGAATTTCGTCACTAACAATGAACAACAATGCTGACAACGGCCAATCGATCTCCTCACTCAACTTTATTCGGATTCTTCGAAGCTGCTCAAACATCGCAAACCTAACCTTGAGCGGAAAAGCTATCGGCTCGATGAACGTCGCAAGGTCAAATTTTATTTCAACAATTCGCCTGGACAATCTTCAAAAGTTGGAGGTTTGTGAGTGAATACAGTTAATTGAATTTGCTGATTGTCTGAGTATGAAAATCTTGAAACTGAAATAACTTTTCGAAATTGTTGTTCTTTAGATAATCTTCGAAGGGTCCAGCCCAAGAGGAGCTTTTCTGCAGGCTCTTTCTCTGGCAACGTTTCCAAGTCTTCATACCCTGAAAATTGCAATTAAAAATTTACAGCTGAAGTTGTTCTGCAGAGAATACAATTGGATCACTCGACTCATCGCTGAGCATCATGCGAGTCTGAAAATTCTGGTTATAGATGATGCAGGTACGCCAAGTTAAGTTGGGCAAACTTATATGGAAACAATACTCGAGTTGAGCCCTATTGCAAAATATTTCAGGCCAACTT
>JAQGCM010000424.1:0-25932 GCA_034699705.1 Hymenaphorura dentifera | reverse complement strand
CAACGAGTATTTCAAATTTATTTTTTGGGATTCAAAATTGTATTGTTTGTTCATTTCAAGTTTACCTTTTCTTTGGAGAAGTAGAGTGCAATCAAAAGAGCTCTAGCATAAGCCTCGATCAGTTCACTGGGTTGAATGTTTTCGTGAAGTATCACATTGACTTGGTTTCGCTCAGAGTCAAGTTTCATTAGAAAAGGTTTCCCCTCGTAGGCTTGAATGAAGTGGTCAAGATATTTTTCCGTCAATTGTTCTTGTTTCAAATTGAGATCATCGAATGAAATCCCCAATCTAATTTCAAATCCGCACACATCTCTGTCTGAAATGTCACAAAATGTTTGAAATATGGATTTTCACAGAGACTAAGGTTAGTAAGTATTTTGTTGCAATTTCTGAAATTATTAACTGTTTGTTCAGTTGGCAGTTAGAATTCATAACGAGGTTATCTTAGGACTTAAGAACTGTGCATAAATTGTAATAACGACTAAAAATTAATTACCACTGATTCCAAATCCGACGATGATAGTTTCGGCAGCGTTGGCCTCACGAATCGAAGGCACTTTCCCATCAATTAAGTATTGTCTCATTGTGTGAAGAAATCGAGACTTATTGAACGATTCGAGTTGAAGAGACCTGATCGCCCGATAATTTGAGAATACATGAATCCAAGTAAAGAGAGCAAAGAGCGTCCAAACGACTCTGCAGAAGTGAAATAAATTTTAGTCAATTTAAATAGTTCAGGTTGCAAAATACGAAAAATTTGAAGCACCTACGTGTGATTTCCACTGACGACTGGGAGCAAAAGTAGACAGACAAGTAGAGAGACTAGATTAACCAAAGTTTCTTGGCTTCCGTCCTTTGCGGAGACATCAGCTGAATTATTGGCTCGGGCTTGGTGCTGGATTATGGCAGCTCTTGTGGCACCACCGGCCACGCCTACAAGCGATCTTGACACGCTTGAAACGCAGAAAACTATCACGGTCAAATTGGATGGAAACAGCGGTGTGATTAGGTCAACAAAGGTTGCAATGTCATTTAGTACGTCGGCAAAAAGTCTCCACTTCTTATTGTCGTAATCCAAGGCAGTGCTGAAATAATTTAAATGCTTTATTTCAGCACTCAATTTGAAAAATTGTCGACAGTTAATATTTCTTTACCCGTTAGCCCAAGCGAAAACGATTTGTCCGATCATTCCACTATTAAAAGTATAAAAAATATTTATAAATTTATTCATCACTTTTCAAGAGTTTATCAGTTAAAAAATGGTCGGACCTTCCACTGCGGATGAGCCATGTCAAGGCTGCAGCTAGCGGTGTCGCAGTTTGATCGCCAACACCAACACCTTTCATCACAGCTTCAGTGGCCAAGGCTCCAGTGATGGAACTGGAAAATGCCTAAGAATTGCACAAAAGGAATGTTATAAAGATAAACAAAATTTCGAAACCAGAAATTACGTCATAAAACAATAATTTGAAAAGCATTGCACTATTTACCTGAACTGTGTCCCACAGCTGGTAGGCCATATAATCCGAGCTGACACTTTGAGGAAAGCCATGTGGAAGAAATACTTGACGAAAAGTGATGAGCAATTTCTGAATAAAATTATTTCTTTTCCCAACCACTTCTTCTGATCCGGGTTCAATTCGATCTTCTTTCAAAAAAATTTCTACACCACCACTACTAATACTGCTCTTATTTTTGGAATTGCCTGCACCGATTTTGTAGACTTTGACCGGAGAAAATGCACCGCGATGCTCAGTGATTATAAACACCATAACTGAATCAGAGCCAAAGCTTCTTTATAATCTAATCTACGATTCAAAAAGAAATAATTTTAATCTATGTTCTGGAAATATAAATATTCTGGAGAAAATTGAAAAGCAGCTGTCTGGTGTCAGTTCGGATTTCCTATTTCGGAAATGTCAACGTGGAAGTGGGAAGTGAAAATCCGGAATGTTATTGGATTTGAATATAAAGAACTTTCCCTCAACTCTGCTGCTGAATCTCATTTGTGCACTGCATTGCAATGCAATTTTGCAATATTTCAAGAAAGATTTTGCAGAAAAATCCGACATTCCAAATTTCCGAAGCGTTTTGCATTGCAGAATTGTAGTGCACAAATTATTAGTAATACTTGCAGGTGAAGTTTTTAAAATTAGAAATCGGGAAGGCTGGGGTATTTCAGTTCAGTTAGTAGTTCACTTTCAACACTAACTTCGTTCGTACCTTGTCAAACAATTTTTATTTTGTTAAATTGGATTTAAATACTTTCGGCTGGGCGTACTCCTATTTGTATGATCAACTTAATCATTACATAATTATAATTTCATTTGCATTACTACTGCAAATCGTGCCAGTTGCCTTACCTTACCACACTACCAGTAGTAGTTGCAGAGTGTGCAAATTAATGTCAAATTCCAGCGAATTCACAGACAGACAAGGTTGCATTTGCATTTCGATTTAATAGGGGATAAGCAAAAAAGAATCAGAGAACGGAGAAGCAACAATCAACCTGTAAAAATTCTCCGGAGACATAATTCGAATTGGAATATTGCAAGATAAATAATTGATTTTGATTAAATTGGTCCTTTTATGTTTGAAGGTTTGGTCAGCTAATCACAAAAGTTATCATAATGTTCCAAGGTAGTTCATTTCAATCGATAGCCAACACAACAGTGACAACACGATTTCAATTATTCCTAGCAGGGCAATTGTTTTAACCTTTAAATACTAGTTTTTCTGGTCAAACATTAACCTTGTTCCACTAGGTTGAACTGAACCCAGTAGTGAGCAGAGATACGATGTAATGAAACCGGTGCAAAGTTCAGATACTGGAATTAAAGCCACTTGATGCATCCACTAAGTATTTTTTCCTACGTCTAGCGGATGCTACTATGCTACTACTGTGTTTAGTTTCATTTTATTTAGTTGATGTTGAATGAAATTAATTGATTACAGTTCCTTCCTGCGTACGTTGCGTTCATAAAGTAACAGTAGATCCTAGCTTTGGCCAATTTTGAGCTAAAATGACTGTAATTGCATTTCTTTGGATTCTCGGATATATTCTTGTAATTTTGGCACTGATTTATCGATATTTCGTGAATAATTTTGACTATTTCTTGGACCAAGCGATTCACGGACCACAACCGGTTGCCGTTTTTGGAACATGGTGGAATCAATGGAAAAAGGTCAAATTAATAATTTTTCTAATTTTCTTTTATTGAAACCTGAAGAATATGATTTGGGCCAGCCGCAGCCATGAACTGCCGAAATATGTCGATCTGATAAATTATTTTTGACAGATTAAAACAGACTAAATATATGCAGCAAACTTGTATGATCGTTACGAGTAGGTAATATTAATTTACAAGATTAATTAATAAATGTTGCAGAACCTTCCCGAAGTGCAATTGGAAAGATACAAGAAATATGGTCGCATTTTTGGGTAATCCAGCAAAGAAAAACTTTCTAAAATTTTACCGTAAAATTTGTTTAATTTTTCTTACTTGAATATTCTATTAAAGAACATTTGATGGGAAAACTCCAAACCTAGTCGTCGGTGAACCTGAGCTGTTACGAAAAATTTTGCTAACCGATTTCGATAATTTCGTGAACCGAGTACCAATCGTGGACATGAAAAATCAGTATGCGAATAATATGCTCTTTGCTCTAAACGATTACAAATGGAAAGACACCAGGAATGCTCTTAGTCCAGCATTTACATCAGACAAAATGAAACAGGTGCTAAAATCGTTAATTTTTGCTTTTGCGATAAAAATAAATTGCATTGCCTTTGCCATTACTTGATCAATACTTTTAGATGCGGTACTTAATCACCGAGTGCGCTGAAACTTTAATAAAACATATGACAGAAAAGTCTGATAAACGCTACCGAAAGTTGGATTTGCGGAGGTAATAAAATATTTTACTTTAACACCACAGTAATCAAAATTTTATTTATATGATTTTATACTCTGAAAATGTGTTTGACAGCTGAGATTACTCGATAGAATAAGTTTGTCGGTTTTTATGATTTCTGCATTTGAAATTGATAGATAAAAGGAAAAAGACTAATTAGTATTTTTTTAAATTCCAATCTCCGTAGTACAATGACTGCTTTCGCCTTGGACGTGATTGCAAGTTGTGGATTTGGGACGAAAGTTGACACACTGGGAAATCCAAGTGACCCATTTGCAAAGAATGGAGCAAGATTATTTAACAGCGAAGGACTCATTAGAAATCCAATCGTTTTACTCTTCGGTAAGTTCATTTGTTTTAGCCCAATTGCAATTCAGTAGATTTGGAATATGAATGAAAGGCAAGATTTGACACCTTCCCTGTGAGTGGGTAAAGGAGCCAAGTATTTAATTATTGTTCTTTTCTTGCAATAATTCTAGCACTTTATCCATCACTGGGCAAACTCATCCCTTCCAGTGCATTTAAAGAAATTCACTTCTTTTCATCTGTCGCAAGGATGAAGCTAGAAGAACGACGCAAGCAACAACCGAATTCAGAGGTATTTAAACCACAATTCTAGATGCTTTCTGATTGTATCAAATTCTCCAAAGACGAGTTCTTGATGACTTGATTATGAAAGATTGATAATTATTATGAAATTGAGTCAGCCGCCAGGGTTATCTAAAAAAGGTGCTAAATGCAATTTTACTTTCAGAAACAAAACGATTTCATGGACATAATGATGCAGAACAATTCGGACAATTCAATTGTTTTAAACCCACTCAAAAATGAAGTTGTTCTGACTGCTCAAGTCCTCCAACTGTTGCTGGCAGGCACTGACACGACTAGCAGCGTCTTGACTAACCTTTTGTACAATTTAGCATTGAATGAAGTGATCCAAGACAAACTAAGAACAGAAATCCTGCACGCGACTGATGAGGGAAAAGTAAATTATAAATCCTTACAAAAAACGATTTTGAAATGTTTAAAAGTACTGATGCTGTGAATATTTTTGACGTTAGGATATTTCATTTGAGGCAGTAGCAGAAATTCCTTATCTTCAGCAGTGCATCTCTGAAACTCTTCGATTATACCCACCAGTTGTCATGTAAGTCATTCAAAATTTAGAACTGCAAATTCTAATTATCTCAATGAGGTTTACAAAACTTTCACTCAAAGGATCGACCGCGTATGCAACAAAACAACAAAATATGGCGGAATTATAATTAAAAAGGACACTTTCGTCACTGTTCCAATCTATGCAATTCACATGGACCCAGAATTCTACCCCAAACCTGATATTTTTGACCCCGAAAGGTACCCGTGAGAAAAAACAACTTTTGCTGCCCGGTATGTTTTTTTCAAAACCAAATCTATTATTCCTTTCAGATTTAGCCGACAAGCGAACAGCATACGTGACCCCATGACCTATTTGCCATTTGGGGAAGGCCCAAGGTCCTGCATCGGAGCCCGATTTGCACAAGACGAGATCAAAATCGTATTGTGTCATTTAATCAGCAAATTCAGATTTAGCCGTACAATTGAGACCCCAGTGCGTAACAAAACATAATTTCGTTTGCATTACAAAATCGAGTTTCATCAATAATTTTGAATTTATTGTTCTTTGTAGGAAATCTTGGACTTTGTTCCAGGGGTCATACCATTCTACCAAACCAAGAAAATTCTTCTAAACTTTGAGAAATTCCCAAAAGTTTAAAAATGTAACTTGGAATATTGAAGTATGTCGTATCATGAACTAAAATCGTCGCACACATTATTCAACAATGCAATTGAAAAGTGACTCAGGTTGTAATTAGTTCTATTAGCCCACAATAAATGGCTTTTGGACAAGTTAAGCATTAAACTCTGTCTGTGACATAAATCAACAGTGAATAAATCATAGCCTTTGTCCATATAAAATATATTCGGTGTTCTTACATGCAAAAGAGTAGAATAGAAACTTATTTTCAAAAATATAGCTAATGTACTTCAACATGTACAGGTTTATTCAGGTAACAAGAATTTAGTAGCCTAGCCGGATACAATATATCGTATTTTTGGTGCTGAGGTTAATTGAACATGAGGATAAGCGACTATTTAGAAACTTGGCTAACAGAATTCTCACCTGCTCTGTATTCTGAATTTCTGAATTCAGCTTTCATTTAAATATTATAAAATGTGTATTTAGCTAACATTTTTGGTTCTTACCTTACTGTATCATCAACTGAAGCAGATAATAGTATAGCCAACAATTCTATTATAACATTGCTTAAGCCTAGTTTTGAATAATTTATTATTTCAACCTATGGGTGGCTAAGTGAGCAAGAAACAGTTTCTGGTCGTTAAATACGGCATTTTTACAGTGAGCACAGGAGAAACTAGGCAAATTAAAATCAGCTTGAAAAGTAGTGCTCTGCTTTCCATTTCCGTTGTACATAATTGGACTTACATCAACACTTGAAGAACCGTGTGGAGGTTGAACAATGAAGTTAGCTAGAATCGGGTAGGCACCCATTCCCTGATTAGAACTAAACATGTCCTCCTCCATTTCCAATTCTCCCTCTTCCTCAAAATCAATTTTCAAATCGTGTGCGTGTTCCATGTGGCGAATTAGATTTGGTCTTTGAAGAAATACTTTTTCACAGAAATTGCAAGGATACTCGTTTCCGCTGGAAGCATCGATTCCATGGACCTGTCGAATGAATAAATTCCGATAAGCAGAAGTCTAAATGGAGCACTAACTTAGCGTTAGTTAGTTAAAGATACTTACTCTACGAATGTGGTCCTGCAAAGCATCCCTTCTAGGGAATTCTTTGCCGCAACCATCGCAGCAAAAGTTCTTTTCGCCGGTATGAAGAATTTCATGTTTCACTAGGTGCTCTTTCCTTTTAAAAGCCTTGGGACAAAAATTGCATTTGAATCGTCTGATATCACAGTGAACGGCACTTTGATGTTCGTGAAGTTCATTGATGGTATTGAAAACAATGTCGCACATGTCACAAGATAAATAAGGCTTTTTCGGTTTGGGCTGCATGCTCTTTAGAGCACGCTCAGAAATAACAAGGCCAGCCGTTTGAATCGTCTCGAGAGATAAGTCCATGTCTTCGTTTTCAATTATTTCTTGTGGAATCTGACAAAAAACAAAAGAGAATTTTTATTAAAGTATTTCTACCACAAAAGTTTATTCAAAGGTGAGCTTACCCCAAGGAATTCTGTTGGATGTACATTTCGGATGTGACGAATAAGATGATCCTTCCTCGAGATATCCTAAACGAGCGAAAATTATGAAATTCTTTGATATTGATATGAAATAAAATTCCTAAATATCTGAACTGGATTGTGAATATAAGTCTCCAACTGAATATTACGTACGATAATTGACTAATATTGGCATTGAATTTGAAGTTCAAGGAATGGAATATAGGAACAAATTGGGACTTACTTTTCCACAGAATTCACAAGTAAATTTCATTCCACTGTGGACGGAAGACATGTGTTTAGTGAGATGTTCTTTTCTTACGAACCTGTGATGATAGAAGTTTAGGAATTAAATATTTTCTGTGCTTCCGACAACTCTTGGTATAAATAGTTCTCGTATTAAATACTTAAATTTACCGAGAAAATAATAGCCGTATAGTGTAAAATACTTACCCTTTACTGCAAATTTCGCACTTGTGTGGGCGGTCGGTTGAATGTGTTGACAAATGACGCTGAAGATTAACTTTAGATATAAAAGATGCACTGCATTCCGGACAATGAAACTTGCGCTCCACGCGAATTCCGTTCAAACTCGCATTAATTTTGGTCGCATCATCGTAGTCTCCTTCGTCATCAAACTCTTGGCCTGAGTCGAATGCGTTTGTATTACTGTCATAGGACTCGTCAGAACATTGTTCTGCCGATTTCTTGCTTGTCTGAGGTGTAGCTTTTGACTTTGACCTGCCACCCCCCTTTGCAAATTCCATGACTGACCCGTTTTTCTTTTCTTCTTTGACTTCTTTTTCCTTTTCCTGCACTTCCTAAATACGTAAATAATTCAACTAATCAATTATTGTAATCAGCGGGTATTTAAAGTTAGGAAACCAATTCTTATTGTTGGAATACGCCAACAAATATGTGTAATTACGTTTTGCATAGTCTCCAGAAGAAATTCGGGGTGAAAATTTGTGATATGTTTTAAAAGAAGGTCTCTGCGTGTCATGTTTCGGTCACAATATTTGCAAACAAATTTTGCTCCGTCGTGGTCAGTCTCAATATGATTGGTCAAATTCTCTTTCTTGTAAAAAGTCGATTTGCAAAAGGTGCATGGAAATTTTGGTAAATCGTCGTGAAGAAACATGTGTCGCGTCAAGCTCATTTTGGTAACAAACGTTTCGTTGCAGACTTCACAACTGAAAAGAATTTCAGTGACAGTCCCTTCCTTGTCCTTCTTCAGGCTTGCTGTCGAAGCCGAAGGTACGACAACATCCAACTTTTCTTTCGCTGTAGTTTTTACAGTTTTTAGTACTTTCTTCGCAGGCACAGAGGCTGACGTAGACTTTCTCTTGTTTGCGGGCATTTCGGCACAAGATCAGATCAAGTTATGCTTTCCAACTTCTGAAAGCAAAAAAATCTCATTAATTACAACGTACGTAAGTTGTTTGTTTTCTTCATAAGAGGAATGCCTAGGGTAATCAACTTCACCGACTTCCAATGCTTAAAATTCAAATTGAAAAAATACACTTAATACACATCTACGTGAAATCATTATAGTAGAATCGTGGCTTTCTCTCGTAGTGGGCAATGGGCGGTAGCTCTGTGGCTCTACTGAAACTACTGATTAAGATATTCCAATCCAAAACTTGTTTGCTCTTGCCACAAAAATAGACGTTAAAGGAAGGGGATCCATCAACACGTTGCGGGAATAATCGCTTCCAACTGCACGCAAAGTAGCTCAGCAAAACCTAAGGCTATAACGATGACGGGATGGGATAATGCTGAACCGAACAGGGTTATACGCTACATCTAAATTTAAGTCTATAATTCATTATGGTTATAAAAATGATCTACTCTGAGGTGTAACCTCCAAAGATTGGTGACCATTAATTTTTTTGGGGAATCTTGACGAGTTGTAATTCAGTTAACTAAATCCCCATTTGGTACTAACTAACTGGCATTGTAGTTTCAACGGCATAAGGGTCAATGGATGGATTGAACAATACTGCCACTGCATTTACGAAACTTACATTTTACACTAAATTTGTGTTCAATGCACTAACTGTTAACTAACCATAATTAAATTTTACCAAAGAACTCCAAGCAAGTTAAATGATTGCACTTTGACTTACATTGCCTCCTCGAAGGTGCGGTGGGGCGTTCTTCAAATCTTCTGCAGCTACTTTTCTGATGACCGTATTTTCGTAAAATAGCAGGAGGCGATTGAAAATTAATTAATTGCGATTTTGTCCAGTAGTGCAAAGACAGACGAGTGTGGCCGACCGAGGGGAAGTTAGTGTTGAAAATAAATAGGAAGCGTTCCAAGTTCCAACTGAAAAGTGTTACGTGGACGGGTTTGTGATATTTGTTCAATGTTCTCCTGAAGGAGAGGTGCGGTGGGGGGATCTGGATGGTCTGGGGTAACCGAAGGGGGGTTTTCCTCCATTTCCTAATTCCCAAGGACAGGAAGGTTGGACTTGTGGAATGAATTGGTGCTGTCGTCGAGTCTGCCATGGTCGCCACTTCTGCCACTTTTACCACTCTGACTCTTCTCCCCCCGCAAAGTGCAGGCAGAGTTCCTGACGTTCTGCTCAGCAAAGGGGAAACTGAACTGAACTCAAATGAAACGCAAAAGGCGAACTACTGGGACTGGGACCTATGCAACTCATCCCCCCAATAATCCTTATTTCGATATCCTAATTTCTCAACACTTTCCTAACAACACCCTTTTTGGGGTAGCCTGCCTGCATGCCCTGACAGACAAAGTCAAGTGTTTCCGCAAGCCTTTCACACTTCTTCTTGGGGGAATTTTTTTTCACCTTCGTGACATCGGAAGGAATAACCCGGAAACATTCCTTGATTCCTTGTGCGTAAGCTAACGGATGAGGGAGGGCATGAATGCACTACAGATGCAAGTTAATTCGGTCCAGTTTAATGTTATCATGCGGTTAAGTTAGAGAGCTAAAAGTTTGATTCTTTCATTGATTTACTCTAAATAATGACGTAAGTGAGACAGACATTTCGAAATGGGACAGTTTCGAAACTTATCGTTCGCGTTCTCCGGCCTAGCAGAGGTGAATAGGGCAATGCAATGCTTAATATTAATAGGGTAATGCTTAGAGGCTAAATTGCAGAACTATTGCAGACTAAAATGGGGAGACGAGGGGAACGTTTCGAAAATGCGTGCTATATTCTAAGATTTTATCTGATCCTCTGATCCCAAATAATATGCAGAATTTAGATCAAGTGGACCACAAGACAATCTAAACCTGCACAACTGCTCTTGCGATGTTTGAAAATGAGAGTACCTGCTGTAGCGTAGTGATTGATTATCATTGCATATTATATTAACAACGCTTGAATTGGATTTTTGACATTCACGAGTTGTTGTGACTAAGCTAAACGAGTACAACCAAACTAAAGACAAGTAACGCTGTGCTGTTTTCTGAAGTTTTAAACAACTGAATAGACTGAATACTGAAACAACTTATATTTTGTGGCTTTAATTTTGTCCATTTCTGCTGAGTTGGCCTTAATGTAATGTACAAAGTTGTTTACATAATATATTGTGTACATGGTGAGTCAGGGTTATACAACAACCTTAATTAAACACTGTGGATGGACGGTATTACCGATTGTCGTTCGTTTTTTTCTAAATTCCTATAAAAAATTAAATACTGAGTACATCGAAACTGAAATTTGAAAAATTGCAACGTGCTCGCACGGATTTGAGGAATATTTGAGATTCGACGTCATTGGGTATGTTGAATTTCATCGTATTTGAGAGTGCCGCAAAAAGTATTTGCTCGTTTTTCCGGATTACGAAAAGACAAAATATTCAAGTAGAGTCTAAATTTCTTCCTGAACAACTCAAACCATGTCTTCGGAGCAGGATTGTGAGCTGGGTTCAGGAGACTCCTCATCCTCATCAACCTCATCCTCACCGGAAGCCAGTTTCTTGACCAACTGGAGTAACGGGAAGCATTTATGAGAGATCAGTTCACATGATTTCTATCAAAACAATTTTTTATAGAGATACAGTTAGTTGATCTAAAAACACTGGATTGAAGCGAAATGAGCTCAAGCTCACCTTTAGTCCTAGTGCAATACATCTTATACCGGAAGCCTTTTGAAATGTAGAGTTGAGTCCATCAAGCGAGATAATTGGAATGCCTTTCGAATTCGCAAGGGGCAACAGAACCTTAGTGATTATTGGTGGGTTAACATCTTGCTCGATTATGACGGCTGAGAGCATATCGAGTTCAAGTGCTTTGGAAACGCAGTTAACGCCCATCGCAACTGTTGAACTGAAATATGAACAAAATATGATAGATCAATAAAATAAATTGTTGTACGTAGAAGATGCATTAACGAATCAACGCTAAGATTTTCTCGTAAATTGAAGACAGGATTTTATGTGCGTTTCTGCGCGTTATGTAGTTTTTATACGTGTCTTACCGTAGAAGAATGCTGGCTTGCCAGTGAAAATTTAAATTTAGTCTTAATGCTTCATTCATAATCCATTGTTTCCGAAATTCGTGTCTCTCCGGTTTTGGTACTTTACGAATTTCATTCAACGGAACTTTCCGGCAAGGAATATTCAAGGCTTCGCCAAGGCTGACATGAGAAACGGATTTTTTCAGTTTTTGTGATCACTGCTGATAAATTGAACTAAGAATAAAAAATATAACTGATTCATATCAGTCAGTGCGCTTACCTTTTAATGTTGAGCAGTACTTGAGCTTTTCCTTCTTCACTTACACTTATTTCAGGCCTGCGAAATAAAAAAAATCGTCTGTATCATGAATTGAATTATTAGAACTGCAAATAATACGGAAATAGTTTATTTTCCACATTTCTTAAATTTAAAATATTTACCATTGTATTTCTCTGGGGTTCAGGACGGTGGTTCGTAAGCGGGCCTGCTTCTTATGTGCTTGTTCTTGTTTGGACGTCTCACCCAAACTCTTTCGTTTTCTGGAATTCGAAAGTTGTTGGACCACTTCATCCGTCATTGTAAATTTGTAGTGGTGTCAGTTGCAGGTTTCGGTTAGGTCATAGGTCAAGGCTCAGGCGAAAACTAGCTAGTGGTATGGTAGGGAATCAATTCCAACTTTATAAAATGTCGAACGTGTGCACAACTCAAGCCAAACAAAAACTAAACCACTGATTGCCCGAAACTGCTTAAGCGATGGGGGATTAATGCATATGTCTTGTCAATTAGTTAATTAAGTAATTTGCACGATATATTTGGAAAAATATCAATTTTAGTTGATTTCAGCTCATGAAAATACCACCCTTGAAAAGAGAACGAATTTTGCACGTTTTGGATAATGTGCTTCGCGCCTCTTCAATTCTAAACTCAAGTAAGAAGTGGGGCGCCGTGCGTTTTGCTTCTACTATTTTATATTATGACTAACATAAATGTACAGGTTCATATTCAGTACGCGATGTAAGCTATTTTTGCATTGAATTTTTCTGCATGATTTGGTGGATTGGCCAAATGCAATGAAATTTCATACCAATTTCCAACAGTTAAGTTATCGCGAAATGCCGAAATTCATTAGTTTTTAGTTGTGAAACTCTTTATTAAAATAGACTCTCTGTACGTGCACAAAATGCCCGTGATAGGAATATAAAATCTAATTATAACAAAGTCATGTTTAATTAAAAACTAAATTAGCAAATCATCAGGGCCTCGCAAAGTTTATAAATAATAATTACAAAACTAATTAAATAATTGCTTTTAAGGTTAATGTACATTCGTGTACGTTGCACTTCCTTAAGGATTCTTAAATAAAATTGAAAAAATTAGATTGCGATCTTCACATATTTTTCTGTATGGTTATTGTTTTTGCTTAAGGAAAAGTCAGTTTAACAAAAATTAAGAAAACCGATTAATTCAATGAAATTCATTCGAAAAGGACAAGGCTATAGTACATTCGTGGTTTAGGACTTTGACTTAACACTAATTCCATAAACTCGTTACGGATATATGCTCTGAATTTGCAATGGTCATTGGTACGGACACTGCCGAGTCACTTGTTGGCTCCGCCATAGAATTGTCTTGAGACTGCTGAGACTGAATGCTTTTCAGGTCACCACTCGAATGTTCTTGTAAATGTAGAAGTAGTTTGTTCCTAGAGTTGAACTCTTTCTGACAATGGCCACACGGAAATGTAGATGGAATTCTGAGGTTATTCTCCGTTGTTTCCATCTGGAGATGAATCAAAGAATTTTCATTTCCTTCTGCACCCGTCTCGTCAAAGGATGCCTTGAGCACAGACAGCGCATAGTCACTATTTTCTTGAGAAATGTGGGGTTTTGTTTTTGCCTTCTTTTTAATACTGGCGGTAACGTTTTTCTTGGGCTCTACAATTTGTACAAGACCTGGAAGTTCTTTCGAGTCTTCATCTTCATCATTACTATCGCTGTCTCCGCTCTCATCATCTTCATCAACGTCAGTCATCATTTCAATTTGTAGAGAGTCAATGGCATCTTGTTGCATCAAATCGGCAGCATCCAACGTGCTCAAAGTTGCACCTTCTAACCCATCATTGCCAGTCCCGTCCCCATTGGATCCATTAGCAGATCGAATTATTGACCGGAGGGTAGCGGACGAAGAACTGTCTCGCCCACTTTGATGGCAATGTGATTTAGCATGTTTGGTCAGATGATCTTTCCTGTTGAAAATGAATGTATTATTTAGAATACACACTAATTCCATTCCGACGCTGAACACTGACTTAAGAAATAATTTTTAACCTCTTAAATTGTTTGCTGCAGTTGTTGCAGCCATATGGCCTAACGTCACCGTTATGACACGACCTGAAAGCAATCAATACGTAACTGTTCAAAAACTATTTCAGAAGCTGATTTGTGCAATTTTAGTTGACGTACTCCATGTGCCTTCCGAGGTGATAGCTTGTACCGAATACTTTGAGGCAAATATGGCAGACACTTCTGAGCAAAACACCCATTTCTCCCATTGACGGAATATTGTTCCCGTTGCTCCCATTGGGTGGGCCACTAGAATTTAGAGATCGCGACAGATTTGAACTTGTGTCAAAGCTTCCTCCCTCGGCAATCTTGGAAACAAATTGAGCATGGAACATTAGTTACACCAAAAGAGATTGCACCTCTGACCACGTATATTTGAGAGTACAAGTTGAGACTTACAGCTACGAATCGGGTTGCAAGAACTTCGGGATGGACACTTCGAACATGTCGTAAAACATGATCCTTCCGGGACAGCTCCTATATCCAAACAGAATCATTGGACAGTGCTCAAATTGAACATTAAAAGGATGCTATAATTGGTTATTGCTGATGCTCACATACCTTTCCACAATATTCGCACGAGAACTTTTGTCCTTGGTGGAAGCAGCGAACATGTTCGGTGAGTTTCTCTCTCCTCGTGTAAGCTCTAGTGCACTGATTGCACTTATAAGGCTGTGGCTTGTGAACTCGGGAGTGAATGCTCAAATCCCTTTCAGATGTAAAAGTTGCACTACATTCCGGGCAAGTAAAAAGTGAAAGATGAATTTTTTTATCTGCTGATACATTTGCATGAATAGAATTGTTGAAGCTGAGCTGTGAGTCTGCATTCAAAGGGTTTTCCAGATATCGGTTCGATGCATTGGCATTATTTTGAAATTTTGTCGTAGCAGACTGCTGAGATTGATTGAGACTTGTGATCGTTAAACCACTTGGGAAAATACGAGGTAACTTGGATTGTTTGTTGGTATGCTTTCCAGTTGACGATTGAGACAGAGATTCTCCTGCGGACACATAAAATTTGAATGGTTTTATATAATCTAATATTTCTATTTTGGAAATATTATCGACTAGTGACTAGGCACTAGTAGGCTCTTACTCACAACAAGAATCAAGTAAATTTTAGTTTTGTTAACCATATTTTGTTTTACCGTCTCTCGCGTTCTTGAGCTGCTGTTGAGAACCAACTGCGGTGGCCAAGTGCATATTCTTAATGTGCCTGGACAAATGATCCTTCCTAGAGATCTCCTGAAAATATTTTTAGCACGACCTCAAAATTTAAACCGAAAAAATGTTTGTGGTGAATTAATTAGAAATTTATTGTGTTTCACGTACTTTTCCACAATAAGGACACTTATATTTTGTTCCGGAATGAACGGCCTCTGTGTGCTTATTTAAGTGTTCTTTGCGATTGAAACCTGATGATTCAAACAAATAAAATCAATTAGGTTCTACTCAAATTAAATATTTAGAATACACTTCGATCCCATATTCGTATAAAATTTGTATACCTTTACCACAGTCAGGGCATGGGTATGGCCTGCTTGTCAAATGAATGAACATATGTCTCCGAAGATGCGTTCGCGTCTTGTAAGTTGCTGAACAAACTGAAAAGACAAAATAATTTATTAGAGCCAAATTGCCTAAGCTTCGGAAAGAAGACAAGTCTAAAATATCATTACTTTGGCACATATGTGGTCGAATTTCAGGCTCATCTATAATGGTAGTTACAAAGTTGGGATGCAGCTCAAAAGTATGAGTTTGTTGCAATGGAGAAGGCATCATAACGTGGTGCTGCTGCTGCTGGTGAAGATGTCCAAAATTTCCATTGCTGAGTGTGATGGCCATAGTGCCCCCATTGTTTTGGTGCTTCGAGTGATGAGATTGAACAGAGTTCATGGCAGAGTCCTGCTCCGATTTTGAATGTGACATTGGAATTGACAACACGGCTGTTGAAGAAGTCATTTGTCCAAGAGAATCACTCATGGTGATCTCAACATTTTGACCACTCGACGATGCCATGACGTGACCTTCATAAGACGAACTGACGCTGAGGGGAAGCTGGAGTTCACTACTCTCATTTGACGTCAGTAGAACTCGCTGAAAAGCAAACAGCAACAAAATCGAGTAAATATTACGTAAAATGGTACTTTTAATGACCGAAATTTGAAGACCGAAATTGATTGGGATATTAAAAACTCATCAAACCTACAGTCATATCATCGGTTCCGGTGGAGCTCCAGCCAGTGCTGATGGATTTTGTGAATCACAGAATTCTAAATGATGCAAAGGTGAATGGCACACGCAGAGGGTGCACAAAACTTGATGCCTTAACAAAGTAAGTATAAAAAACACAGTACAGTTTTCAAAAATCTAACTGATCTGCAACAGAAACCTGCATGTGTTGTGTGTGTGATGCTGAGAATATTTTTCTAAATCGTGATCGTGACTGTGACGGTACAATCGAATCTCTGGAAAAACTGCATTTTTTTTTTCTTTTACAAACTGTGCAGTGCAGAGTGGAGAGCCAGACCGTGACCGTGTTTACTTTTGTTATTGCTAAAATTTGACTATATTTATTTTGAAATGTTGTGGTGATCTGTGCCTGTGCCTGTGGTTTGGTTTGGTTGTTGTAAATTCTTGCTGGTTTATGGTATGATCCTGATAGGACTGTGCTTATGCTTGAAGGTCTGTCGCTCGTTCATGAATTTGCCCATTTGACTCTGAGTTGTCCAAAATGCAATGGACTTTCACATACATACATGAGATGAGAGCTATAGGAGCGACTAGGCAATTTTTACAGGGTTGCACTCTGGAGGGAGGGCGAGGGGGACCACAACACAAAATACACCCTTCCAAAATCATATAATCTATGTTCCAGTCCAAACTCGCAAACAATTTAATTGTTAAGATTTAATTTAGATTGGGTACTTTAATCCACTAAACTTTAAACAAAACTCAAAACAATATGCTTTCTTATATATTAGCCAGCCCAGCAACCCGCCACGAGGCTCAACTCAAAATGTAATCTACTTTACTAACTGGTCCATATTTTGAAAATTTAGATTGTATTTAGCACGGTGGCTGGAGCAACGTTATTATTTGTTATATATTTGTTAGCGTAAGCTAAAAATCAACAATCGGTCCCATATAGGTACTTTTGGTTTCTCTAATGCTAAAACTTCTATTGAACCCACCGTGACTACGCTAACAAATATATAACAAATAATAACGTTGCTCCAGTCACCGTGGTATTTAGTACTAATTAAAATTAAAATCACAACAATGTGTTGTCCATGTCATGTCCTGGGCCAATTCTTTGCGTGGCTGGGCAACATCTTTGCTTTTGTAATTTTAGTAGGCTACTTTTACTTTATAGTTCAGTTAAAGATCTCTGACAAAACGTTTATTGCGAAGAAAATTAGGTGCGACTTACAAAGTACAAAACACAAAAGGCAAAGTTGTAAAATTGGCTTTCTCAAATGAAGTGGGGTTCTCAAATGAACAGCCTACAACACCATTTCTCCATGTCAAATTCAATAAATAAAACAAATTCCAGACATTCCGCTACAATTTTATGCTCCTACAAAATTCGAATCTGTTCCAAACTTTTGTATATAAGCCACGAAGAGCCGCGTTTTTTATGGCCAGCGTTGCACGTTGCACTTGCCTTGCACCGATGATATTGCCAATATTTGCCTACCCGAAACCCGAGTGTTAGCTTAGCATTAGCATTTAGCATACGCACAGATTTCCGAATTTCCGCTGAAGCCTGACGCAACATGACCATGATGCGATACAATACAAAATACAAACACAATTCCATCAAAAGCAATGTAAAATTTGTAAAATGCAAAGTTGAGATTTCATCAAAAAACTTCAACACGTACGTATTAGGCCATAAAAAGCCGGTAATGGTTTGAGTTCGACCCGACTGAGAGCGCTTGCCACCACTCTCCCGTCTCCCTTGTCGTTTTCCTATTCCGAATTCCTATCTCAAATCCCAACCCCGAATTGCAGTGGCAGGGCACCGGCAGCGGCTCACAAAAATAAAATTCCAAAGTCAAAACAATTGAGAAAAAAATTCTTCCTTGGTCTGGCCCTGGCCCTGTCGGCTTGCTCGCGCCGAACCGACACAGCAGCGTTTGCGGCCGGTCACAAATTGCGCGCACAACTCTGCACTGCTATAATCCTCCAAGAGGCTCCTTAACATTAGCTCTGCGGAGGGATACTCAAGCCGAGGCAAAACTTGCCCACCCCCTTCATTAATGGCCCCTCAACCCATAGCCTCAGCCCATAGACAATTTATTTGCTACACTTTGATTTTCTCCTTTACCGACGCTCCCAGAAATTCTCAAATTCAATGAGGGCAATTTTGCATCAAAAATTGGCCGTTCAGAGTGTTCCAAATAAATTGTGGCACTTGATTTGCGTAAAATTTGGCTTATTTTGTGATACACCGTATGAATGTTGGCAAATTCGTGATAATTTTAGTAACGTGGGGGAGAAGGGGCGGGTTGTGATTTTTGGAGTCCTCAGTACGAGATGCGTCCTCAACTCTTTATTTGTGTGAATTTTTTTTTCGCGGCCATTACTACCCAGCCAGAACTGAGGACTAGGACTTCAGACTCTTGTTCGGTAGGTGAAGTTGAAGTTGCAGCGTTGCAGGTTCGTTCGAGGCAGTTGAGGGTTTGGGAATTTTTACACAAAAAAAATCTAATTTTAATTTTAAAATGCTAAGATTTGACTGGATTTTTAGGAAAGGTTGAGGAAAATAGTGCTGGCAATAATTCCAATGTTTTGAGAGAGAGGTGGACTGGAGAAGGTCGGGCTTTTGTGCGAAAATTTGTGCGACAACGGCAAACAATAAATTAATTTATTGCTATACATACACTCGCTGTACTATAGACTTGTAGAAGACCTGAATAGAATTCGATATTCTAGTTTTGACGCTGCTGCTGTCTGTAACTGTCTGTCTGTGAGAGTGCGAGTGCAGGTGATTGCGAGAAATAACGAACAAGTGCAAAAGAGAAAGCCAAAAGCAAAAAAAAAGTGTGAAACGCACATCAAGTGTTTGAATTAATTTATTGATTTTGCTAAAAAAATATTATTAATTTAATTGATTGATGGCAATTATAAGGACAAAATGCTTCTTGCGGCTTGTGGAAGGTAAGACATTAGATAGCCAGATACGGGATAAGGAACAACAAATAACACATAATTTTATAATTTGGTCCTGCCCTGGATATGCCCTTGTTATTGTTATACGAGTACGTTGATATCCTTGCATGTTACAGCTCACGACATAGATAAAATCTGTTTAGATCGTATGTGGAAAATGTGGATGTGATATGTTATATGTTATGTGAGCAGAAATAGGAATTCTCGATTTCTAAACACAATGAAAATGTCATCTGTCAAGAAGCTTTATTTTTGCAAATTGCAGATTGCAGTATATTTGATTGTATTCTGTATTTTGATTTCCCTCATTTCATTCGTCATTCTTTTTACATACCTATTTCCACTTCCTTCCTAACCATCCATCACCCTGTCTGTTCTGTTCATATCTGTCTCTCAGCTAAGAGTTTAATGAAATGACTACACGAATAGATAGAATCTGAATCAATAAAATAGAACTAAAGCACAAGACGTCAATACAGCGGACAATCAATAGTCGAATTAGCTGAATAGTTTTCAGGAGTGGAGTAGACAGTAATTTTGTAATTAACTTTGTATTTCAATTAATTGGGTCTGAATGAACTTAGAAGAAGATAATTTTAGGTAATTTAATTAATGATTTAGGTTTGAGAAAGCAGAGGTTTGAAAGTTGTGGTTATGGTTAACATCTAATTAGTTTTGGGAATGCACTTATTAATTGTTATTAATTATTCCCTAATTCACTGCGAAGGGCACACTCTTACAACTTTAAAATAAATGCAGTAGTGATCTGATACAATCTTCTGGTCTTGTCGCTTTTAGCCCTGCCAAAATAGTGATAGTTTTGTGTTAATTATAAAGAATATGATTTTGCTCTTTTTATAACAGTTTTGAAGATAATTAGAATTGAGGTTGAATAGGCACAGTGAGAGGCTATTTTATGGAAAAAGTTATTGGAAATTTCGTGACTGCCTGCGACGGTAATGACATATTGTGCCATTTGTGTCCAAATTTTGCTAAATCTTTTTAACTGTTCTTCTAGGATTGACTGAATGCTAAGTGAGGTAGTGCAGCAATGAACCGTTTTCGTGTCACATCAAAGGACGGAACAACAAACGAAAATACTGTCTATTATCTGAGTGGACCTGGAAGTGAGAATAAAAGGCCAAACATAATTTCCAGACCGAAAACCAAACCTGGGTCTAGCGTAACTGTGCAATCGCCACAACAGCAGCAACAAGCCACAGAAGAAGAATTTGTCCAAGTTTCTACAGCGGAAGCAATGGACGTTTCAGATGCAAACAACGTGGTCACCGAAGGAGAAACCGTTCCTGTATCGGAGGGTGAAAATCCTGTTTGTCTCCCAATTCAGATTTTGGACGAAGCTGCTACTGCAGAATTTATACGAGCCAGCAATGCTGGTGGAAACCATCAAATCATACCGGAAGGGGCAATGACTATTGAAACCGATGATGGAAACTTGATGGTTTTTCTTCAAAATGATGACGATGATGAAACAACTACCACTGGAACAATAGCGTTTGGGCACGACATGTCTGAGGCCGAAACACAAATCATTCAAAACGTTCAGTTTTCAAGCGAAGGTGGAACGATCGAAATCCCGAACATGGAGTTTGGTGGAGACAATGAAATTCCAGAAACAACTTCCTACATTTTGGTTCAAATGGATGACCAAGGAAACAATTTTCTTGTGCCGGCGTCTGCCTTTTCGAGCCAAGTAAACGGGATTCCCACACTGACTCAGGTCCCCACTCGATCAACTCAACAGCAACATTATTCAGGACAATTCATTCGAAGCCCTCAACCAAATTACAATCCAGAATCAGGAGTTCAAGAAAAGGGGAAACCGTTTAGATATGTACTTCCGGAATCAGAGGAATCTAAGATAGAAGAAGGGTCCCAGTACATTCTCAATGTATTGCCTGGACCATCACATTCTGTATCCAACTATCCTCAACCGTAAGTTTCACTTTATGTTATCGCCTGGCCCTATTTGATCGCAAACTGTGCAATGACACTACTTCTTTTAGTAATGTGAATGAGAAAGAATTGACAAAATGTACAAAATAGCCATTTTTCATTTTAAATCCGGATTTCTTTCAGTGGCGATGGTGTTTAATTAATACGTGTTAAATTCAGGCAAAGACAAGTTGCAGCCCCGAAGGCAAAGGCGCCACCAAAACCACGAAAACCAAGACCGAAGAAGGGGGATGTTCAACCTGGATCAGCTTCTGCTCCATCAACTTCACAACCAGGAGCGGGTAAAGGTAAAGGCCGCGTCGTCGTCGTCAGTCAGGCACCAAGTACAGCTACGACAAATACGACTGGAACAAAACTTCAACAAACTCCAGGCTCAACTCTTCGTGTCATGCCTGGTGGGACTGTAGTACGAGTCACACCTGTCGGAACAGGTGTAGGTGGACAACCTGCTACAGGCTCAACCGCTCAGGTTGAACCCAAAACAAATACAGTTTCTTCAGATCAACCAGGAGGGAGCTCAGCAGATGAATCAGAACAGTTTAGCGCTGGAGCTGATGAAGGAAGTGCATCATCTGAAACTGGTGCGATTGTCGACTCTGCAATATCTGCAGCACTTGGAATGGTGGTTTCCACGGCCGTTGGCCCTGTCGTGCCCATTGTAACGGAAGTCGCTTCTTCTGTAGTGGCTGGGCCAGGAGTCACTAAACCTATCTCAGCCGTTAAACCCTTAGTCGCAGCAGCAGGGCCTTCCAAACAGAATGTAATTGTTGTAACTCCTGCAACATCATCTGCTAAAGATTCTGCGAATGCCGTAAAAAAACCAACTGAAGAAATAGTTGTCACAGCATTTGGTACCTTCAAATGTACGTTTTGTTTCAAGGAGTCAACCGTGAGAAGCCACTTGGTAAACCACATCAATCGCATTCATAAAGGTAAGGTTTTGATTTTGCTTAGATTTGGAACGTTGTTTTGCTTCGCTTTTAACTTCTTCTATTAACTTTAATTTGTTTTCGTTTAGGCGAAAAGCCGTTCAAATGTAAAATTTGCAATACTGGATTCCAATATTCTTCCAGTCTGAAGGTCCACGAAAAGAACCACACAGTGGAGAAACCATTCAAATGTGATTTTTGTGATTGCGCATTTGCAACTGACTCCAACAGAAATCTCCATCAGAAAACCGTTCACTCGGTTCCTAAGGATTCAATGGCTTTGAATATATCTGCTGCACCCAAGTTAAAATTTGAATGTGCAACTTGTAAGAAGGCCTATTGCAGCAAATATAATTTATTATGTCATCGTCTTACACATGTGGACGATTTTACAAAACCCATCGTGTGTGATTTCTGCAAAAAAGAGTGTAAGACTAAAGCAATGTTGGTGAACCACGTTCAAACTCACAAGGACGCTGTCGGCCCATTTACATGTTCAAATTGTGACATGAGCTTTACAACAGAGATGCGTCTTGAGGTGCATCGGCAAATGCACAAGGAGAAAAGGAAAATATACGTAAAGGTTGAGCCAGTTGTTGAGAACAGGCAGGTTCCGAAAGTAAATTTGGCAGGGAGACGAAATATAAAAGTTTCAACTCCTACGCCAAGGAAAAAGAAGGGCGTTCCTCCAGCCACCACGAAGGAAGTCTTTTGTTCTATTTGTGAGGACATCTTTCCAAACGCTGCAGCTTTGGAACTACACAAGCAAAAGAAACACGCCGCTGCGGCTGGAGCAAAGTCATCGAAGGTGGCTTCTGATGCGCCGATACGAGGACGGAGAGGTATTAAAACTGGTCCGAAGGCAGTGCTCGCAGCGAAAAAGAAATCACAGGCTGTCGCGACCGCGACCAAACCAGGAACTGTCACGGAAGGAGTTGTTAAGCGGGGTCCAGGTCGTCCCAAGAAGTCTGAAACACCTGTGGCTACGGCTACGGCTACTGTGTCAGCGAGAGGGCGCCCACCGCGGGTCCCTGCCACGAAAGAACTGAAGAAGCCATCGCCGACCAGAAAACCTGTTAAGACAGTTGGCAGAGGAAAAACGCAAAAGAGACGTGGACGCCCGCCGAAGAAGAAGGAAACGAGCCCGAGCCCTGATGAAAGCAGTGAAGAGGAAGAGGAACCTACTACTTCGAAGAAGGCTGTGCCGGCCAAGGAAACATCACCAAAAGAAAAACTGACGAAACCAATCAAGAAAAGACCAATCAGGACAGATGCAGTGTCGGAGCCGGAGCCTAGTAGCCGTGAGGCTTCTCCGCCCCCTGGTAACGCCGATGACTTGAATCGACGTAAAAGTGAGCGAAAGCGTGGGAAGAATCCATACTTAGAGGAGCTGAAGAAAAACAGAGAGAAGAAAATTAAGGCAAGGAAACAGAAGGCAAAGGAATCTCTGAAAAGAGGGGCCCCCAAGGAGAAGGATGACGGATCGCCAACCCCAGCGAAAAGAAAGCGGATGGCTTCCTCTCCGAAGAAAGAGGAGAAAGCCACGACACCTTCGCCTAAAAAGGAAGAGGATGACACGAAACCATTGACTGGAAGTAGTCGTGGTGGACGGAAGCGGAAAGTGACTGACGTCGTAATTGCTGCAGCGATACCTAAAAAGCGACCTTATCCAAAAGAAATCCAGGATTTAATTGCTGCTTCAAATGAAAGCTCCGCGAATCCTGAGCCTTCTTCAAAATTAATCCCTGAAGCCGAAGTGGTTTCAAATCCTACGGAACCTAATACGAAAGGAGCTGTCGTCGAATCTAATTTGCTCGAAGGTTCAGCAGGGGATGTTGCAATACCTGCAAATACTTTGAAATCCGAAGAGTCAGAATTAAATGAGTCGTCGACCCCAGCAAGTAGTTCTGACCCCTTACCTGAGGGAAATTCTGAAAATAAAAGCCCAACGGAAGAAACAGCTGAGGCTGAGCAGCAATTAAGTGTTGAAACAGAAGCTGAGGCTGAGGCTGGGCCTTCAAAATCAGCTGAAGACTCTGGCCCAGCCACTTCGACTTCTAGTGGCGAAGGTCAAGAGCAAGATGATGAAGAGCGGATTAATACGAGTGTTCCAATGAAAAAACGTAAAGTGATAAAAACAGAGAGAGAAAGAGATAGCAAAAGTGTTGATAAAGATGAAGTTGGCAAGTCCTTCTTTCAAATTTTTAAACAAGTGAAGAAAGACTATGTATCAAGCGCGTAGTTAGTAATTTGTCAAAATATATAATTAATTAGAATTTAGCTGCTTATGAACCTAAACTATTTATGAATACTGAGAGTGCATAGTACAGAGACATACGACAAAAGCTTATTTGGCTAGTGGATATGGATTCGGATAGTGGGATAGTTATCAATTTCAATATTAATTAATTAGCTGGAGTTGCAGGTAACTTTGCATTGTTATGTTACTCGAGGAGTATAGTTCAAAAAAAAGTTTAATTATTTGTATTTAGGTGTTTAATTTTAATTCAACCAATTTTTTGTGTGCTTGTGTGAATAATAAAAATGTAAAATAGACAAATAGAGTGCTGTCTGTGTCTGCAGTTTATGAAATAGGCCTTAGGCCAGGCCAGCCAAGTCTATCTTCTTTTTGAAATAATTTTGAAACTTAACTATTCATTTAGGTTCAAATGATTTCAATTTGATATCTTAATAACTTTTTAATTTTTAAATTAAAATATTCCGAACTGAGGTCAGAGGTAGGTAAATCTGAAGAAGAAATATAAAAATAAATTGAGCTTGAGCTGAGGTAATCAAGCGTAGAGGTGTGCAATGTGATTGTTGCTGGAATTTAAAAGATATTCAGAAAGCTAAAGGAAAAGTTAAATTCAAATTATTGATTGCTGATTGATCGTCTCCAGTCTCCAAATTTAGTGTTTTGCTTAAATTTTATCTATTTGTTAGATTCTATGAAATAAATATTATGAGACGAACGAAGCGAAGCCAGCAATTTTTATGTTTTTGGATTTGGATTGGACTCCAAGCAAGCCAGGCCAGAATTTGAGAAGAAATTGATCGACTCGTTGGTAATAATTGATCAGATTTTAGAGCTAGCCTTAGCTTAGTCGTTTTCTGTTTTGACGATGAAACCATCCATCCATTTTATTGTTTTACCCTTATTTGAATAAAAGTATATCGAATATCGATGGTACAGATTTCTTAGGTTTTTCCCAGAATTTATTTTACTTTACTCAGCATCATTCCAAATGCTATTTACGTATATGTCAGGTCAGGATCAGATGATGACAGACAACAATACTCAATTACATCATACTTACTCCATTTCCACAATTTCTAGCAGCACGACATATTCTTCTCATGCAATTCATTTCAAAACTAAGGCTAGGGATACAACAACAATTAAGGACTACTTAAGACCTCACGACTACTCAATTGAATTAACTTACTATTTACATGTAGTTGTACACATTTTCTTATTTCGAATCCGATCCGATCGACTCGACATCGACACTCACCCTGTTTTTCTTTTAAAACATGTTTTACTTATGATTTAAGATTCAGTAGAGGTAGGGGAAAATCACAGGTAAATGAACGTAAAGCAATTTTCATGAATTGCAATGGATTTCTTAAAAATCAAACTGCTAAGGTACCCCTTCCCTTGCTTTCCCTTAAAGATTTTATTAAATTGTGTGGCCAGTAAAAAAAAATCCAAACTGAACATACTCAGTCGACTCAACTCAGCAATTATGTGGCTTAGTATGGCAGAAGCAGAAGGAGAGGATACTCGGTCAGATTAATCCTAAAATATTCATGGTAGCATTGAAATTATCGAATTATCCAGAAATTTAGTTAATTCATCATTTATTGAACGCAATTGAATGAGCTGAAGTTTAATACAAATTATATGCGTAACGTAAAC